>LPNX010028468.1:243591-288459 GCA_001517045.1 Pseudotsuga menziesii
TCTAATTTCCTATTGAAGTCATAGGTTCCCTGTTTTTTCAAATTTATGTGGAAACTAAAATGTCATTAAAGGATCTCATGATTGTGCATCCCTGTGATTATCCTCATTGATCGTATTATCTTGGTAGTAAAGTGTGATCCTATTCTATTCTTTATCTCAGATGTTCGAAATTGTAATTCAAGGGGGAATGTAATGTAATATCAATAACCATATTCCAAATATAATGTAATGAAGCACCATCTTCTACTATTAAATTCATGGTGATTATATGCACAATATAATTTTCAATGGTATACCATTGGGTTATTGTATTCATGATGAGTTATATTGGAGAGTTTTATTGCATATTTCAACTTAGTTGTGAATATTGTATGCGCGCTATCATTTCTGATGTATAGAATGTTTATTTTTTGTGACAAATATGTTGATCTTTGATATTTAATTCTTTATGTGTGGAAATAATAAATACTTGAAATATATGATCCGCTTATTCACATAAAAATTCAACCATAACATAAGATATACCCCAGGGAAAACCCTAAAAAAATGAGGATGAAAAACCCCAATAAATAATCTCAGTATAATTATGATAGATATAAGAGAATGTATTTTATAGTAGCATATTTCATTCAACACCTCAAGGGTAGATACTAATCAATAGAGAAGAGATATCAATTGCATGGTCTTTGAAATGTGTCTAACACATTAATAACAAGACATAAATAGTCCCAAGTAATAAATAGTGAATCATTTCATGGGGAATTAGGCTCCCATGCAAACTATCTCCACCTTTCACACACCTGGGGGTTAAACACAACCTAAATATTCAAGATGCTAGGCATCATGTCCTTCGGGGAAAGTCTTGAGTCAAGTACTGCCACTTGATCTTGACTCCATGTTTAGTCCAAATTCCTAACGAACCCAAGGGGGTTGGTCCCTAAGAGAGTTGTCTGAGGCTCTTAAGTTTTAGTAGTTAAAGATTGAAGTAAGTTGTTTAGGATTTTTTTGAAGTAAAATTACTGATACAATATTGTATGAAAATTTAAATCAATATTCTAGAAGCATAACATCAACACATAAGAAAATTGAAATAAATGTGAATCATATCAGTGCCAATGGACTCAAAGTAAAATAATATTGTTGAAATGAAATATTTTGCAATGTGTCTTGATCAATTTTAATTATTAAAATATGAGTTGAGTTACGAGAAGGGGATTCTCGATATACTAAAAGTACTGAGAATATATCTAAAAAATGACAAAAGTGGTTCCTCACTCAGAAATGTGGACTTAGTCGGAGTCTCTGAGAAGGTGTCCAACACTACACCAACAATGACATATCCTGACTGTATCTCAAGGTCATTACTCAGTGGTTTCTGCTTCCTTTGAAGAATTTTCCCATGATTTTCAACTATCATACCTCAGATATTTCTAATGTTCTTTAGGGTAGTTTCTTTTATTAATGAATTATTATATTAATGTGAGGAATTTAGAGAGTGTCGAAAACAAATTTTGTCTCTCCAAGGACCGAGAAAATCCTATAGAGGGAAAGAGCATACATGACTTTAATAAAAATTGTTTATTCCAATTTGATGAGAAAAAGATGTTTATAGAATCAAATACCCTAATGACAAATTAAACTGCAACTATGTGTGATAGAAGTGATCTTCCACCAATAATCGACAAAAATCCTTTGGTTGGTGGAGAGAGAATAGTTTGTGGCAACGAGTTGGGTATGGAATTTAAAGATGATATATATAAAATAATAATAAAACTAAATTATAAATCCTTTCTAGAAGGTGGAGTGTGTGCAAGTGTTAATTAGTCAAACAAAAACCATGAAAGAGACTATGAACCCCCTAGGATGGATGGAGTGTGGGCATTGTGTATCCCACTTGCTTTATTTATTGATGAAATTTACAAATTGAGGTAATCATTAAATAAAAATCTGTTTGACCCTCGAAAAGGAATCAAATGCTTACACACTCTTCAAAAGAAAAGATGAATGAAGAAGAGCGAAGAAGGAAGGATTTCGGGTTCTCCAGATGATGAAAAGTTTGATTTTCGACAGTGTTTCTTTGTCTTTTTTCTTAGAGATTCTAAAAATAAGTGATTTATTTATTTGAAAATCCCATGAATTGATCAAATAAAAGTACAAAAAACATATACTACTTAAGTACTTGAAAAATTGTAATTTTTTCTATGAAAACAAGCACTTAAAGTATGGATCTCTATATAGTTTGAGATGATACTTCAAATAACCTCTAGATATGATATGATATGATATATATATATATATCCTTGAAAAAATAAGATTTAAATATCATAATTTTCATATCTAAAATTCATCAAACAAAAAGAACCAGTAACCAAGAAAGATTTGAATTTTAGAGAGAGAAGAGAGAGGTCCTCAAGCCCTAATATTGAAAGGTATGATGGAGATAAGAATTTGGAGAACAAAAAACATTATATTGTAGATGATATAATGTAATGGAAAAGAAGGTGTATTTCTTATACTCTATATATGTGGTACAAGAAGCAATGTGTCTTATGAAGCTGCTTGTTGGGTTGTTTGGTGAGAAGCTTGAGTCTACAATCATTCATTCTAACAATATAAGATGCATCAATAATTATGAAAAAAATATTTTTCATTAAAAGTCAAAACACATTGAAATCAAGTATCAGTTCAATAGAGGCATGGTATAGAAAGGTGTACTAAAACTTTAATACATTTCTATTGATTAACAGATTTCATATGTGTTAACAAAGGCTCCATTGGCGATGAAGTATAGGTACTTTCAAGATAATATTGGCGTGGAAGAGAAAGCTTCCTTTTATCCCTATAGTTTAACCTATACTACTGAAGTTCAAGCTTAGAGAAATCTTGAAGATAAATCAAAATGATAAAATCAAATTGGGACAAGGAAGGTATGTAATCAAAGGTGTTGGAAAATTAAACAAAATATAAATCATAGAACTCCATGACATACAATAAAATACAAAGTACAACAACAGAAGATATTACGAGTATAAATTTACAAATAAGTGAATCTGGTTCTGCAACTAAACATTTAAAGATAACTGCACTTCATCAAAAGAATCTTGTAATGGATTAACAAGACCATACATAGGATAAAATCATAATAAAATGCAATTCATAAATAAAGGCAAAACAGGCTCATGATCATAATCATTTCAACGTAATGTTTTGTATTAAAGGTGCAAAAGAGTATATTTCTTACAATTCATAACAAAAAATTGATTCCCATCCATGATTCCAACCATTTCTTCTGTCATGGTTCTCCAATATATACAAGTAATTTCAAAAGTAAAAAAAGGTTTCTAGATCCTATTTTCATGGATCGAACTTGTTGTAGCTACAACTGTTTTCCCCAAATTTTTCGAATTTTTCTCCCCCTCATGATTCAATGTTGCTTTGAATCATTTGGATCCATGAATTTTTGGGTCATGCTTTAATTTCGGATTATTGTGAACATTAACTCTCATCCTATTTTCAGAAGTTGCTTATGTTTGTAATGACTGTGGGTTGCGAATTTTGGATGCTATTTTATTTGCTAGTCGAAGATGAATCGGACCATTTGTTCTTTGTAAAACCGTTGTTTCGGAGGAGAAACAGTTTTAACCGTTGCTAAATTTTTAATTTTTTCAAACACTTAGCATTTTTATGGATTGGAGGTTGTTGTCTATTTGTCCTCTACCATTGTGGCTCCCAAAGTAGCTAAGCACCCGAGATGTAAGTGCTCCACCCACCGATGCGTGTCGGTTTTCGGTCTCATGTCTGTAGCCTTTTTCTCTTCCATCGTTGCGACTGTGCAAAGCACTTGTCTTCTGATGTTGATTTCTTTATGATTTCTAATTGGAAGCTTTCCTGCCCAATTTAGATCATAACTCTTCCGACTCCGATAGGATTAAATGGTTTTGCAGTGCCCGTCGTTTTTCAAGACCCGCTTATGTGCCTGTGAAGAAGTATACCCTGTCGATGTTAGCGTTCTAAGACATCGATGAGTTTTTTGTTTTCCATCGTTTGTGATTTCTTTCAAACCCGTAGATGGATGAGATAGTGGTGTCGACACTTGTTAAGTTCTCATAACAGTAATGTAGTATATGGACTTTCTTGCTGCTTAACCGTTTTGGTTGATATAATTTAACGTAGTTTTATTTTGTTGAAAATACAGTCCCAATGAATGATAGATGTCATTTAATCACTGGAGGATTCAAGAGACTATTCAGACTACCGTGGCATGAAAGTATAGCTGGGAGATAGGTGGCAAAGGGGAGCTGGGCAGTTGTGGCGAAGGTCGAACCGAAACCAACAGAATCGTAGAGAGGGAAAGCAAGGTAGAAGGAAAAATCAATAGCAACAAAGGCGCAGACCTGAAAGGTCTGTCAGTTACTCAGTGGCTCATGAGTGCGCACATAAAAGATAAAATAGGGATATGAAGCATTTTTGAGGGACCGAAAGGTCACATGTTTGGGAGGCATCCCAAGCGGTCGACTGTCTTAGTTTAAATATTTGAAAGTTAGAACTTACAGGAGATTTTTCCTTGGGACAAAACTTGTGAACTATTGTTTGTAAGAGGAACTAATTCGTTTTACAATAACAAAATTGCAAATTTTACCTGTTGGAGAAGGTGCTATGTGGAATGTCTCAATGTGATAAAATGAACGATGTTGAATGGGAACTATTTCGTTTTCAACTATGTTTCATTAACTGTGAGAGCGTTCTAACTCTCTGAACCTATGTTCTTGCATGAATGTTCTCTAGTATATTCTGTGACATTTTCCACCATGAGTAATGGGATTTTTTAACTGGTGATGAGCTATCTTATCATGTATACTTTCGTTCATGTTTATATGTTTGGTTATAAGAACAACTATCTGTGATTTGCCATAACACATAGGCGGTAGTGCATTACTCATGAATTAATATCCAACTCTCTATAGATAGCCTAGTTAAGTATTTATCTGCTTGGTTTGTGTGTGATTTAGGTGCTTGTGAGTTTTAAGACAAAAGGTAAGAACTTGTGCATCACTTTGTGAGTACTCCTGGAATTCTTTATCAAATCTGCATGTTAGGTAGGCACTTGCATATCATATTTTAAGTCAAAAAATACAAAAATATATATGGTGGACCGAGCCAGAACTGGTAAACCCTTCAGTTTTTGTTACTTGACCTACAGTAGCTGGACGGATTTCCTACACCAAATAGTCACGGGCTAGTTGGGAACGTTGACTGGGGAGAATCCCTTGCTGTTGTTGCCTATGATTTTCTAGGCCTAAACAGTTTTTGTTGCTAGAAGGAGGGCAGCCAGTGCATGGATGGCTGTGGAAACCCATTTTCTCGAGACTATTCCACTAGTAATAGTTTAGAAAGCAGTGTGTTTCATAATCCAATTCCGGAAGAAGGGGATAGAGAAAATTTGTATTATGTCGACAGTGAAGTTGTTAATAATCTGAGAAGACACACTAGGGCATATGTGAAGAATATTGGAGGATTGCCGATCATCCATGAATTTCCTAGAAGAGAATATAAAAGGAAAGATCATCCTATATTGGAAGACTCAGTGCTGGTTGGGGATTGGGAAGAACTTGTAGAAACAGCCTTACAGGAAGTTGTACTGCCGTTGAATCAAGAAGGCCCCGATACTCCTCACAGCTCTCCTATTCATACTCCTATTTTCTCACCTCCTCACTCTCCACCCAGACTCATGGTAGGCATAAACGCAAATCAACCACCCAACCCACCGAATCCACCACCTACCTGGAGAGCCAGATCACCTTTAAACCTAACACCTTCGTTACATGATTTACCTCAATCCTTTGAAAAGATTTTGCCCAAATTCGACCCAAGTGAGAAGATACTAGTAGATGACCACTTGCAAAGTTTCTATTTGGAAATAGAAGGGTTAAGGGCTGGGGAGTATGAGGATGTAGTTTGCAGACTTTTCCCACACACCCTTAAAGGGGTTGCGGCATCGTGGTACTTGGTTTTCCTGTGAACTCTATCCCTAATTGGGATACCTTCGAGAGGATTTTTATAAGTAAGTATGCAACCCATAAGACTCATGTAGCTCTCATGAAAGGACTATGCGCCTTGAAGAAAGAGAGAAAGGAAAAGGTGCACAGTTTCACCCAAAGATTTGCAGCATATCTCAAGAATTTTTCTGAAGCTGACAGACCTTCAGACAAAGTCCTGATTGAATATTATACCTCAGCTTTAGGACCCGAGTTGGCCATGTTTTCCAAAATAAAGGCCAAGCCTACTCTAGCGGAGACCTATGAGGATGCTGAAATAGTAGAGGCTGAAAGGGAAAGTATCGAAGATTACCCCGAACGATCCAGAGAGAAAAATGTGGGAAGGAAAGCCTTGCTATTTAATAAACCTAAGGAAGAGCAATCACCAGATTTTGAAAGTATGGAAAATATGATGCAGAAGCTTTCTAACAGAATCATAGACTTGGAAAAGGAAAAGGAAGCTCAAAAGTTCTACAAGACTTATTACAAGAAAAGGGAGGATAACAATCAATCGCAACCTCCCCCGCACAATTCGGTATCTATGAATTTAACAGAAGTAGGAATGGACAATTTTTGCACTTTCCACCAACAACCCCACTCTAAAAAGAATTGTCCTCAATGGATAAACTCAATGACATTGGTTATGAATCAGTTCTTGGATTCTAAATTAACAAAATATGGAGATGAAGAAAGAAAAGACAGTAACATGTCAACGAAAGAACAAGAAGATGAGACCATGGTTCTGTGGAAATCTGTTTCGTTATTCGATGCCGAGGAAGAAAATAATTGGGGATATGAGGACATCATGGAAATGAACGTAACAAAAAGGAGCCAAGGGTCGGCTAAAGAAAAAATTCTCATGCTCCCAAAGATTAAAAGGCTTCAAAAAAATGTTAAGAAATTTCAAAATAATTCCTCAGCTGATAAAATTCCCGAATTCACCATTACTAGCCAGGATCCTAGGTAGAATGATGCGTTGGCCAAGCCCAATGAAGAAAAAATGAATGTCGATAAGCCGCATCCCACCAAACCACAGATGGATTATGATATTGTGGAAGATATAAATAAGGTGAGAGTGAACATCTCATTATTTGAAATGTGTAAGGTGCCACAGCAGAAAGAAAAACTTTTGAAAGTGCTTGAAGCATCAGATGAGAGGCTGCCCACTGACAATCGACCCAAGGAAGAAGAAGAAATCAGAGAAACCAGCATTGGAGGTAAGTCTAAGAACAAGAATCCACCTTTCCTCCTCACTTTTGAAATTTTTAAACACAACATACATAATTGCCTCGTAGACTCAGGGGCGTCGATTAACGTCATGCCAATATCAGTCTGTAAAAGGATAAATGGGCAGCCTAAGTGATCCACTTGGAGGGTTGTTCAGTTGGATAGGACGAATGTGAAGGGAATCGATGAGATGGAGGATGTTCTCATCCATCTGTCTTCAAATGATAAAGTGTGCCAAGTTATTGACATTGTGGTGGCTGACATACTAGACACTTATGGGCTTGTTTTGAGTAGAGACTAGTGGGCAAAACTAAATGGATATTTTTCCTCAGATTGGTCGCATCTGTGGCTGCCATATAAAGGAAGTTCGAATCAAATTAAAATTTTGAGGGAGCCTCACATGAAATACAACATTACTCAACTTGAGGAAAAGAACGAACCAATGGATTCTGTGTTGGGAAATTACTTTATTGAATTAGAACCAGGAAATTACCAAGCAGAAGAAGCCAGTAACACGTCAGACACTCAGCCTGATCTCCTTCGATTTTCACAGGCTGATGAAATTGACTGTAAAATAGTAAACTTAGCAGTAGAAGTAGATTCTCATGCAATAGCTAGCAATTTCTAGACATTGTTTTTTTAAGGTTCTAAGACGTTAGAAGGGTCAGGGGTCGGCTGTGTCCTTATTGACCCCAAGAAGAATAAACATTTTCTTTCATGTAGATTAGAGTTTGAATGTACAAATAACACAGCTGAGTATGAAGCGTTGGTGCAAGGTTTAAGGAAAGCAATCGAATTAAAGGTAAGTAATCTGAAAGTTTTTGGAGATTCTGAAATAATTGTAAAATAGATTTGGAATCAAATACATTGTATTTCTCCTCACTTAAAAGCTTATCAAAATGAGGTATGGGACCTACTCAAATGTTTTAACGCATTTAATATTATATCAATTCCAAGACTTAAAAATGAAGCAGCTGACTTGTTGGCCACATCAGCTGCTAGGCTTGTGCCTACTAATAATCGATGCTCCGTTGAACTGCTTTTCAGGCCCTCGGTCCCTGATATGATTACCAACCTATGAGTGTTCGACGACGATCAATAGATTATAGAATGCTTAACAAATGACGAGGTATTTAAAGGGGCGATTATAGATGATGAAGAACATCAGGCCGAGCTGAAGTATGATAATTTCATCCCTAAAGGAGCCAGAACCTTAGAAATAATGTTCGATTTAAATGAAAAATTTAGAAGGCCGGCAAACGTGAAGACTCACAGCTCATCCCTACAGTATGAACTGATAAATTTAGGGACTGAGACAAATCCTAAATATGTGAATCTTGGCAAATGCTGTTCACCAGCGGAAAGGGATAAGTTCATCATTCTTTTTAATCAATATAAAGATGTTTTCTCCTAGACATATGAATATTTGAAGACATATGACACTAGCATCATCCAGCATGTTATCCCCATCAAATCTGGCGTCAAACCTTATCAGCAACCTTTAAGGAAAATGCACCCAAAATTGGAACCTCTGATCCAGAGTGAAGTTAAGAAATTCTTGGATGCTAGAATAATTTTTAAGGTCAGACACTCTGAATGGGTCTCAAATCCGGTACCAGTGAGGAAAAAATCTGGAGAAATCAGGCTATGTGTGGATTTCAGGAATTTAAATCGCACTTCAGATAAAGATAATTATCCTGTTCCACCCATGGAGAAACTACTACAAATGGTCTCAGGTTCTGAATTATTTTCTTTATTAGACGGATTCTCAGGCTACAATCAAGTATTAGTAGCTGAAGAAGACAGATTGAAGACAACATTCAGGACCAGATGGGGAACCTTCGCTTACCGAAGAATGCCCTTTGGGCTTATAAACGTTGGAGCTACGTTGCAGAGGGCTATGGACATAGCTTTCCGTGGTTTTATTGGCCATAGTGCTATAGTGTATCTTGATGATATTACGATATTCTCAAAGAAGAGAGAAGAACATGCGTTTCATCTAAGGAAAATTTTTGAACGCTGTCAGAAATATGGTATCTCACTCAATCCCAAGAAGTGTGTGTTCGCTATTACAGAGGGAAAGTTGTTCGGTCACATAGTTTCAAAGAAGGGAATATATATAGATTCGGAAAGGATCAAGGCCATTGAACAGATCCCCCTACCCCATAATAAAAAGGGGATGCAATCATTTATGGGAACAATAAATTTCGTACGAAGATTTGTGCCAGATTTCGCTCAGATTGTCAAACCGCTGCAGCAAATGGTGAAGCAAAGTGCACAATTCAAATGGAGTGAGATTGAGAAGAATGCATTCAGTAAGATTAAAACTGTTGTTGCACACGCATCCTCCCTAAAAAGCCTAGATTTTGATAAAGATTTTATTCTATACACTTTTGCATCGGATGATTCACTAGTAGTTGTGCTTACTCAAAAGGAAGATGGGGGGGATGAATTCCCAATATCTTTCATGAGCACTGGTCTACAAGGGGCTGAATTAAATTACCCAGCTATTGATAAACAAGCTTATGCAGTATTCAAAGTAGTGAAACAATTCAGGCCTTACATATTAAAAAAATGAACCAAGGTGATCGTCCCATACCCAGCTGTGAAGTCCCTGTTTGTACAGAAGGAGTTAGGAGAAAGAAGAGGTAATTGGGTAACAGCTCTTCAAGAGTATGACCTCGAGTTCAAGTCAGCTTCTATAGTTAAAGGGAAAGGCTTGTGCAAGCTAATGACGGAAAATGGAAACAATGACGAACACGCCTGGGAAGATGAGGCTGAATTACATTTGATGGATGTATGTCCTTTATTCACAGCCCCTGAATCTTGGTATAGGGACCTTGTGCATTACCTTCAGACAATATTGTTTCCAGAACATTGGAATTCTAAGCAAAGAAGAGCGTTGTGTCTTAAATCAGCCTCCTATCAAATTATAGAAGGAAATTATTCAGAAAAAACTACGACAAAGTTCTTCTTAGATGCTTAGAGAAAGAAGATGAAAAGAAGGTAATGACATATTTGCATGATGGGCCTGTTGGGGGACATTTTTTAGGAGATACTATAGATCACAAAATTCTCAGAGCCGGTTACTATTGGCCTACACTTTTCAAAGATGCACACGCTCATGTCAGGAAGTGTGACATTTGTCAAAGGTGTAGTGGAAGACAATCTAAAGCAACTGGACCACTGAATCCTATGATGATCACGGAGCCATTCAAGCAATGGGGGTTGGATATTATTGGGGAGATAAAGCCAAATTATTCCCTACAACATAAGTATATCCTGACCGCAACTGATTAATTCACTCGCTGGGTCAAAGCCATCCCACTGCGCAAAATAAATGATGAGGCAGTCATCGACTTCCTACAGGACCATATTATGACCAGGTTTGGAGTTCCAGTTTCTTTAGTCTTTGATAATGCTACTTACTTTTCATCGATCAAATTAACTGCTTTTTCTCATGAGAAAGGAATAAAATTGCATTACTCTGCCAATTACTATCCACAAGGGAATAGCTTGACTAAATCCACTAACAAAAATATGATTAGAATTTTAAAGAAGACTGTGATAGAAAACCAAAGGAGTTGGCACTCAGCGCTACCAAACGCCCTTTGGGCTGATAGAGTCACCCCCAAGTCTTCGATAGGAGTGTCTCTGTATACCCTTGTGTATGGTAAAGAAGCCATTCTTCCTCCCAATGTCATGCTACCCTCTTCCATAATATCTCAAGAGTTTAGAGGGTCGGATAATGAAGTCTTGCAAATGAGGATATATAATCTCCTGAAAGCAGAAGAGGCTCGCTCTAAAGCTAGAGAGTGCTTTAAGCAACAATAAGAGGTAATAAAGAGATGGTTGGGCAAACACAAGGTAGGAACAAAATAATTTGAAGTGGGAGATTTGGTTCTCAAATGGGACCACCCTCATGATGAGAAAGGAAAACACACGAAATTCCAGCAGTTGTGGGTAGGTCCTTTCTAGATTGCGGCAAAACTTGGCCCTTCCACTTATAAGTTGCAAGATTTGCAAGGGTGGGAAGAGAACTTACCAGTAAATGGCTTAGTTCTCAAGCCTTATTTTTCCTTAGCTTTTATTTTGTTATTATATCTTGTATATAAATAATCTGGCTTGGTCGTCTTTTGAGTCATGAAGTTTAGTTTTGTTTTAGTTTAATTTTCTACCGATTTCAATAAAGGAGGAAAACCCACGGTTGCATGGAGAACATCAGAATTTTGGAATGATTAAAGTTCTTGGGTATAAGACTGTGTATTTTTGTTTGTCTAAAAGAACTTCTTCCATTTTAGTAATTTTCTCAGATAGTTATGTACACATTGAAGTCCTGCCTAACCCTTGTGAAATAAACCAGAATTAAAGGGTCTGGAATACTATTTTGAGGCTCCATCTATGTCACATTAAAATGTCCTAGGGAGTGACAGCAAAGGGCCCATGGAAAGAAGCAAGGTAAACTGTATGTTAGATACAAATGATCCCATGCCAAGAAATGAATGCCAAAGGTAGATAAGAGCCAAAAACTCCTACGAAAGTATTATATATCAAAACGAATGCTGAACCATATAAGTACTAAATCGCCAAAATTTCTTCTCCATCCGTGAGCTGAAACGTGAATACACCTCTCACACAAAAGGACACTTGGGATAGAGGAGCCTGAATTAAAATTCAAAAATAAAGGCATGCAGGATGACTCATATGAAAAGGACAAAAGTCCAATAGCATGAAAAGTGCTAGAATGGCATGGGAATGAGGAACAAATGAATATTTTTGTTTACCATATGCTACAATCCTATGGTGTCCAAGTCAGAAACTACTTGAAGACAGATGTAACAATGAAACTAATCTTTAGGCCTCAAAAGGGTTATCTTGACTTAAAAAATCCTGGTTTCCACACTCCCAAATCGGACTATCATCAATGATTAAAAGTACAAACATTTTCCATTTGAGAAATCTAGATAGCTGGAATAATTCAATAGGTTCATTTGTTGTTAAATAGTTTGTCACTCAAGGAATAATCGTCCAGAGATCTAGGTTCACCAGGTAATCGCCAATTGTTGCAGCTGCAACTGTTTTCCCCAAATTTTTCGAATTTTGGTCCCCCTCATGATTTAATGTTGCTTTGAATCGTTTGGATCCATGAATTTTTGGGTCATGCTTTAATTTCAGATTATTGTGAAGATTAACTCTCATCCTATTTTCAAAATTTGCTTATGTTTGTAATGACTGTGGGCCACAGATTTTGGATGCTTTTTTATTTGCTAGTCGAAGATGAATCGGACCATTTGTTCTTTGTAAAACCATTGTTTCGGAGGAGAAACAATTTTAACCGTTGCTAAATTTTTAAGTTTTTCAAACACTTAGCATTTTTATGGATCAGAGGCTATTGTCTGTTCATCCTCCGCCGTTGCGGCTCCCAAAGCAACTAAGCACCTGAGATGTAAGTGCTCCGCCCACCGATGCATGTTGGTTTCCAGTCGTGTGTCTATAGCCTTTTTCTCTTCCACCATTGCAGTTGTGCAAAGCACTTGTCTTCCGATGTTGATGTCTCTCTGATTGCTGATTGGAAGCTTTCCTGACCAATTTAGGTCATAACTCTTCCGACTCCGATAGGCTTAAATGGTTTCGCAGTGCCCTTCGTTTTTCAAGACTCGCTTATGCGGCTGTGAAGAATTCTACCCTGCCGATGTTAGTGTTCTAAGCCGCCGATGAGTTTTTCATTTTTCATCATTGGTGATTTCTTTCAAACCCATAGATGGATGAGATAGTGGTGTCGGCGCTGGTTAAGTTCTCATAATAGTAATGCAGTATATGGCCTTTCTTTCTTCTTAGCCATTTTGGTTGATATAATTTAACGTAGTTTGATTTTGTTTAAAATACAGTCCCAATGAATGATAGATGTCGTTTAATCACAGGAGGATTCAAGATATTGTTCAGACTACCGCGACGCGAAAATATAGCTGGGAGATAGGTGGCAGAGGGGAGCTAGTTAGTTGTGGCGAAGGTCAAACCAAAACTGATAGAATCGCAAGGAGGGCAAGCAAGGTAGAAGGAAAAATCAATAGCAACAAAGGCACAGACCTGAAAGGTCTGTTAGTTACTCAGTGGGTCATGAGTGCACACAGAAAATATAAAATAGGGATATGAAGCATTTTTGAGGGATTGAAAGGTCACACGTTTGGGAGGCAGCCCAAGTGGTCGACTGTCTTAGTTTAAATATTTGAAAGTTAGAACTTACAGGGGATTTTTCCCTGAGACAAAACTTGTGAACTATTGTTTGTAATAGGAACTAATTCGTTTTACAATAACAAAACTACAAATTTTACCTGTTGGAGAAGGTGCTATGTGGAATGTCTCAATGTGATAAAATGAATGATGTTGAATGGGAACTATTTTGTTTTCAACTATGTTTCATTAACTGTGAGAGCGTTCTAACTCTCTGAACCTATGTTCTTGCATGAATGTTCTCTAGTATATTCTGTGACGTTTTCCACCATGAGTAATGGGATTTTTTAACTGGTGATGAGCTGTCTTATCATGTATACTTTCATTCGTGTTTATATGTTTGGTTATAAGAACAGCTATCTGTGATTTTCCATAACACATAGACGATAGTGCATTACTCATGAATTAATATCCAGCTCTCTAGAGATATCCTAGTTAAGTATTTATCTGCTTTATTTGTGTGTGATTTAGGTGCTTATGAGTTTTAATATGAAAGGTAAGAACCTGCGCACCACTTTGTGAATACTCCTGGCATTCTTTATCAAATATGCATGTTAGGTAGGCACTTTCATATCCTATTTTAAGTCAAAAAATACAAAAATATATACGGTGGACCAGGCCGCAACTGGTAAACCCTTCAATTTTTGTTACTTGACCTACGGTAGCCAGAACGCAAGTCGGATGGATTCCCTACACCAAACAGTCATGGGCTAGTTGGGAACGTTGACTGGGGAGAATCCCTTGCTGTTGTTGCCTGTGAATTTCCAGGCCTCAACAGAACCTTTAAAAAATAGTAAAGTCTTAGATCTTCAACTTCATACTTAATACAAGTGTAATCAAAGTAAAATAATATTGTCTATGTGTCAAATTCTAATTACTTTTAAACTAACTATCATGAGTCTTTTCCAGCTGAAGACTTTTAGAAGCTTCTTCTATAACATTCAAATCACTCAAAACCTGGGATCTCTTCTGCAACCTAGCATATTCAGCATCCTTGTTCTCCACTCAATTCCACGCTTCCTTGCTATGGATCTTCATGTGCTCATACTATTTTTGAATGGCTCTTTTCTCCCTTAAGATATATTTGGATTTTGATAATTAGTCTCTTTTTCTTCCAAGTCTTCCCGTAATATCTTATTTGCAGTCATCAGACTTTCATTTATATTCTGTAGAAATTTAGTTTTTTCCTTATAGGACTGTAAATATTTTTTGATTTAATTTAACTCTGGGACTACCTCGGTTTCTTTTACATCCATAAGAAATTAATTTTCTTGCATAGACCTTCAGACTGATCCATTTTAATTTCAGAATAGGCTTGTTTATTCATGCAAAATATTTCACGTATAGATCCTACAATACCCTGAAGATCTATATAGTTTTCATTTTTTGAACAGTTCCATTCCTTGGATACATGCATGTTTTCCTCGCTGAAAGAATCATTTATAATGATGAGTTTGCCAAAATCTTCATTTTCGTTTCCTGGATGATGTATTAGTTTCATTGCTGCTTCCAATCTACTCCTTAATCTAGTCCTTGGATTAAAGCTTATATCTTTTGCATTTAAAATTTGAACTCGTTCTTCGTCCTTCAAATTTGCATTTCTTATAACAATACTCAGACTATCAGGGTTTTTAATATCTCCCTTTACTTGTTTAACTACCATTTCATCTATAGCTGAAGCTTTTGGAAACAAGCTATTTACAACATTAGGCTCTTCTGTGAAGTCTTTTCCTTCCTTTGCAATCTGTTCAGTCTGCTCCACATGCTTCTCTGTTTGCTAATTCATATCCTCTGTTTTTTTATATGAACTTTCTGTGATTTTTTTCTTTAAATTTCTCTTCAAACCCTAATCCAAGCAGAAAACTCTCCCAACTCTGTCCATATTTATTCAAATGCGAAATTACCAGCAACTTGATCAAACCCTGGTGATAGATAGAACGAGCAGTATGTTCTGGATGGGTTTGAACCCATGTAACCATCCTTTGCAAACTTTTTAATAAATAAAATGGTAAGTTAAGTTTCAAACTTCCATTAAGATGCATTAACAGTCGCAAATGACATTTGATGATTCTGTCATAGCGACCTTCACATGTTATGTAATTATGAACCATTTCTAATGGAATTTTCCAATTAGGTTTGATTTTACTTATGTGAATAGCATTTTTCCAACTTAATTTCTCAAACCCTGGCAACAAGAACTCACCATAACTACCCTGAAAATATTGCTATTTGAACCACTTTTCTCCTTGTGCTAAAACACCAATTGCTTCTGTGATAGACTCTTCATCCACTGTAACCCTTAAACTCTTGAAATCTACAACCCCATTTCTGTAATTGAAATCTAAAACCCCAACCACATGCCTGAATTTAGTGTTAAATTCATCCATGGTTTCATTCTCCATCTTCTTTATGCTGTAAAGGGTAGCAAGCAGATGTCTTGGTTCCTTCTTTTCTCCCCATTTCTTCCTAAAACCATCTTGGAATTCACTAAGTGTTTTATATGAATCATCATCTAGGTCAAGGTACCACTCTTCAGCATCATCTTCTAAGGATAAAGCAAAGAGCTTCATTTTGACATCATCATGGTCATGGGCAACATCATTGCAATAACTGACCAAGTGCTTTTCAAAATTTTGAAGGTGAGACTTGGTAGTGATGGCATTATTGCCCTGAAATATGGAGAGCTTCTTGATATCATCTTTTGGAATGGCATGGGAAACACCTACTATCTGAGAAAAGTCAAGGGGTTTGAATAATTCTGTCATTTATTGAGATTGGTGAACATGACTCTCTACAAATAAGTGATGGATATCTGAGAGGTATTGGTCTCCTAAATCTTCAAGGTTTCTATGAGAAGTATACCTATTCAATATTTCCCTAATAAATATTTTAGGATCAGGGAGAGGATTGAATAATTGATGGAAGTTTCTTTGGGTAGAAATTCTTGGAGGGATGTTAGACAGTGGAGTCTCTAGATGGATCGAGTCTTAATTTTAATGTTTTTTAAAGACATGATCAATCATTTTTTTGTTTATATTTTTAGTTGTTTATAAAAACGTTAAGCTAAGTCGTACTCGGGAATAAAAATATTTATCCCCAGCAACGGTGCCAAAAAGTGTTGCTTCCTTTCACACACCTGGGGGGAACATGTCAAAAATATTCAAGCCACTCTGTGTCTCCTTGGGGGTAAGTCTCAAGTCAAGGCTGTCACCTTGTTCTTGACTCCTCCGTTTAGGCTCAACTCTTTACAAAGCCAAGGGGGGTAGACCCTATTAAGTTACAAAGGAAAAATTATTTAATATGGTGATGTTAAACTAAATGAGTTACTTATGAGTTTGAAATTTAACCATAAACAACCATAGATCACAAGATAAAAAAATGAGCGCACTAAAACACAATGCCGAGGCACAATATATCTATACAGAAAGAAAATGGCCAGTGCCTTAAAATGGAGTCATAAAATAATCAATGTACTTACATGTGCTTGGAGTGAATTTTTTTTGATTGCCTATTGGTACATTTTAAGTTAATGTGAAATATGAGTTGATTAAATTAGGTGATGAGGGGACTCCAGATATCCTCGAGAGTACTTGGAGTATTTCCAAAACTAAACCTTCACAGCTGCCCATAGGAATATGTGGGCTGAACGGAGTCTCTGATACTGTTGTTCATAATGCACCCGAAGGTGTAATAGAGATCGGTGCCTCGAGGTCACTTTTCAGGAGTTCTTGCTTCCTTTGGGTATTTTGCCACCGCTTATAGTTTGATCGAGGCATTGGATTTTTGCTTGATGGTGGTTCATTGGGGAAGGTGAAGACTAATTAAACTATTCACTCATGTTTCTTTTGATGTATCTTGACTGATTGGATGAACCGCAGCCAAGTACAGAGCATACACACCGGAGTCTTGTCAATTTTAGTGATTTTTACAGGATGTGTTTTCTTAGAAAGAGAAACCCTCCAGTAACCTCTTTCGGTCCAAGTGGACCTCGATTGGGGAATCAAGGAGGGGGTTGATTTTAGAACAATTACTTACAGAACTTAAAATTAATCAGCAAACAGAAACAAATCACAAGTTTTCAAATTGTTCCTACCACGCATCTCTTTCCCCTTACGGGTCAATCAGGAAGTCGTGGGGTAAGTATTCAAGTTACTATGATAACGTAATATGTAATATATGATAAATTAATCAAATCATGTTATTTTTCATGAATTAAAATAATCAAAAGAGAAAAGAAGTAAGACAATGCGAAAAACGACAAAAAAAAGCGTGAATCCCCCTAAGGGGGGATGGGGAATGGGCTCGAAAGAGCCTATTCGAAGAAAATTTTTACTATTTTCTGTTACAATATCAGTAAAAATATCTGAATCCTCTTGTTTCTTATACAGGATGAAACCAAGCCTTTACAAATTTCCCAAAATTTAAAATTATGGTCAAAAGAGAGACCCCTGGGGGGATTCGGATGATCCAAAAGCCACTTTCAAACAGTAGCCTCTCCTCTTTATTTCATTCCTGATAAAATAAATTGATATTATTAGAATGAAATATTTCCAAATTCACTTTGAAATTACCTTTGGGTCAGCCTACTTTAAACCAAATAAAACTAAGTTAAAACTAGCTAAAACAGTGAAAAAGGAACCAAGGAAAGCAAGCTTTCCTCAGGATCTTGGATTTCTGTTTGGAAAGCAAATAAAATATGAAATTATTGCTAGATTTAATCTTTTTAAAACATAAAAATAAATTTAAAGCATGCAACCTACGGATTCTCTTTAAATTGCCATGCAAAACGGACGATTTCCCTAAACTAGATCTAGAATGCTTTATGAAACCCTTTAGGAATGAGATATAGATTATGATCCTTGAAATAACAGATACATGTAAGTTTTAATTCAATATTACAGATCTAAATGATAGCAAATCTTTTAACTAAAGTAACCATGTAAGATTTGGATTTTTATAAGGAGCAAGACAGAGAAAGAGTGCTAGAAGCCTTGAAGATCAACCATGGAGATTTCTGGTCGAATGTTGAGGGAATATGTCTTTGATAAAGTTTTTGGATAAAATGAGGAATAAAAATATATCAGAAACCTCTCCAAGCTAGGAACCTGCAACTAAATCCAAAGACTTGCCAAAATGCTTGTGAGATCTGGTTAATACATAAACAGAGATTTCAGAATAGCATGCATATAAACTTATAAAACATGTTGAATCTAGATATCTAAACATGCATCAAAAGGAAAGAGATGGACAATAAAATTATTAACAAAATTCTTTCCTATCAAGATCATAATAAACTTATTATCAATCTTTTGCAATGAATCCACAAACAATTAGCAAATTATGAACATAGATATAGGTTACCTTAGTAAAACATGGCAATGCTCATCCACACACACAATAACATGACACTGTCTTGTCTCCAAAGTTTCTCTTTATTTTAAATTGTTGGAATATAATCCATTGGGATTATATTTTGTAAATAAATAAAGGAAAATGAATAGTTATGTAGGAAGCTGAAAAGGCTGGTCGGAAGATGAAACTCAACCAACATATGTAATGTATAAATAAATGATTTTGCAATGGAATAGATGAATCAGGAGTTATTTTACCTAACAGTGGTATTAGAGCCACCTACAATAACTCTCGCTGCTGTGTTCCAGTATTGGTATGCTGCCTGTACGCTTTCCAGTGCATTGCCAGACTGCTGGCCCATTAATGTGTCTTCCCTCTGATCAGAATTGAACGTTTCTCCTCCAGTTCTACTGCATGCACTCAAAATTAATTCTGTCTCATCATCTGTCGATTACATGCATTCTCTTTGCCAGCATGTGCGCATTCATTGTGTGTGTTATGCTCCTCCAGACCTGCGATGAGGAATGAGGTATGAAATGGTACGTTTCCTCAATTTGCTGCATGATTTGACCACCCGAATGATTATATGCCTAACCCTAATTTTGTATAATAAGAATATCATCTCTTGTTCACCGTCTTATTTCATACTTCATGTTATTGTTGAGACCTACATCATGTTTCCACCCATCTTCTTTCTCATTGCAGAGATTTCCTCTACTTCCTATCCACGATTTTAAATAAAGCTTTAAATGTTTTATCAGTGAGAGTTTACTCTTAAGTACCAGAACTGCATTCTCTAATTCTACACTCACGTTAATGTTGAGACCTCTTCCAACAACATCCTCCAGTTACATCCTAGTACTGAATTTATTTCATTTGTTGACCTATCTTGGAGGGTCTTGATCCATCCCTTTATTATATCTGTGGAGAAGTGAAAGAAATAGTTGTTACCTAATGTGAAAATGACACATTCGGACTTCATGCTCTAAGGGATTGAAGCTGCATTGCTACTTTATTGCTGCAAGTTTGTTGGAGAACAATGATAGAAGGATGAAGAATCATGCTCTCATACATTTGCATGGAGACCATGAAGACTGTGTTGACAAGAAGCTGTGATATGCTATTGATTGAAACTGCGTGAAGCGTGACTGTGTTGATGTAATTCCTTTGAATGCCAGTGACTGAATACTGATGGTGAATATTCACATAGTTTCTAAAGTGTATGGAGGTAAAATATTGGTGTTATATTTACTTATAACCGTTGGAAGTGCATAAAACCTAATTTATGCCCTAATTCCTATGCGTGGAGTTTTCTGGGAAAGTCTGCAAACATTTTCATTTGTGTTGAGTGAAAGAGGACCATGAATGGTGAGGCTGTTGGATGAGCTCGAGCATGTTGTATGGGTTATGCTGCTTATATTTAATGTGTTGAAGAGGCCTGTGATTACTATATTGTAGCACTAAGTTTGAATTCACTTGTATGGAATTGTTATGTTTTCTCCTTTCGATTTGTAGCTACGCTTTGAGCATGAATTTGTGACCATCTCATGAGAAGCTTGTTGGTTGACTGAAGTTGAGACATGACCTTTATAAAATCACATGGCTATAAGATTTATTTTGAATATTTTTGCATTGTTGCGACTACGTTGATGTGACGACCGAGTTGAAGAAAGAAGACTGATGCATTGCAGAATAGGAGCTGATAACTGAGGTGTTGAGGCTTTGCTGCAAGTTATCTTGTCTTGTCATTGTTGGGGTCTCACTGCTACGATCTCAAGAGCTCCAAACCATTGTTGCAACTGTGTTGATGTGTTGACTATTTGATTAGTGTAAAAGTGTTGAGAACTCATTTGTGTGACTGCTACTACAATTCTGTTACAAGAGACTTTGTTGTTGTTGTGAATATTTTAAATGTAATGTTTATATAATAAAACTCTAGAACAAATGATATAGAGCTATTGAATTATTTTGATAAGCTGCAAAATTATTTGTATGACAATAGCAAATACATTGACATTGTTGTAAAGCTTGAGGAAGGTGGTAGAGACTTAGACCTACACCTTTACTCTTTCTTCTTTTTCTCCTATTGTTGTAGTTGGAAGATTCAATCATAGAAGATGCAATCTATAGCATCCAAATATCTTCCCGAAGGAGAAAGCAGCAAGAGAGGCAGAGGAAGAAGAAACTTCAGAGGTAGAGGAGGCAGAAACAACTCCAGCAAAAGATCAGATTTGAAGTGCAAGCGTTGTGGAAAGATTGGACACACAGCAGATCAGTGTTGGGCTTCATGGGACTCCATCAAAGACAAACATAACCAGAAGAAAGATGACAATAAGAACCAAGATGCTAGTAAATATTCATATTCTACTCATTGTATTTTTGCACATTGTAATCTTGGTATTAATGAAATGATTTCACTTTCATCTTACACAGATTGTTGGCTACTTGATACTAGTGCAACATCACACATGACTTTTAGAAAAGACTGTTTTGAAGAACTTAATGAAACAATAAATGGCATAGTTTACTTTGCAGATAAGTCAAGTCTTAAAGAAAAGGGAATGGGAACCATTCGACTGAAGATGCCTGGATTCCCTAATTTCTTGTTGAAGAATGTTCTTTATCTTCTAGAGTTGCAGAGAAGCCTGTTGTCCTTGGTGGAGATTCGAAAACAAGGCCATTCCATCCACATGTTTGATGGAATCATAGAAATAAGAAATTCCTTTGACAACCAAGTCATCATGAGTGGATACGAAGATGGGAAGCTGCTGAAGCTAAAGGGTTCATCTGCAAGAGTTCAAAACTATGCCTACCTCTCTCAACATGGAGAAGGTAATTTTTCATCAAGTTTATTGTGGCATGCAAGATTTGGTCATCTGAATTATAACAGTCTTCGTTTGTTGAGAAATAATGGTGTATTTGGTTTGCCCACCATTCCCAAAGAGAAGAGCAAATGCGATGCATGTATATTAGGGAAACACAGTAAGCTACCATTCCATGAATCTAATTTCAGAGAAATTAGGAAATTAGAATTAGTGCATTCTGATTTATGTGGCCCAATGCCAACTCCTTCTACCAATGGGAATAAGTATTTTATGACCTTTTTTGATGACTACTCAAGAATGTGCTGGATTTACACATTAAAGACAAAATCAGAAGTATTTCAAACATTCAAGGACTTTCATGCATTGATAGAAAAACAAGCACAATCTAAAATTGGTACACTTCGTACGGACAATGGGAAAGAATACAATTCAAATGCTTTTGAAGATTATTTTTGCCAACATGGAATTGCACATCAGACTATAGTTCCCTACAATCCTCAACAAAAAGGTGTAGTAGAAAGAATGAACAGAACCATAATGAATATGGTACGCTCAATGATGTTCTTTAAGAATGTAAAACTAATGTTTTGGGGTGATGCAGTGAAATTTGCAGCCTATTTGAGAAATAGAAGTCCCTCAAATGCTCTTGATAACAAGACTCCACATGAAATGTGGTTTGGCCATCTCCCTTCAATCAGGCATCTCAGAGTTTTTGGTTCCACCTGTTATGCCTTGATTCCAAGGGAGCAAAGAAACAAGCTTGGTGCTCGAAGCAGAAAATGCATTTCCCTGGGGTATGAAGAAAACTCCAAGGAATACCATCTGTATGATGAGGTAAAAAAGAAGCTTGTTATTTCCAGAGATGTCATTTTTCTTTAGACTAATAAAAATGACCAGTCCATTGAGAGACAGCTTGATCGTTTGGAAAATTATCCTCATCCAAAGAAACATTTTGAAAAGGAATATGAAATTCCAAACCTTGAATGGGGGATTCCTATTCTGGATCAGCCTTTGGAATTTCCATATGAAGCACCAACTCCCCCGCATGAAGAAGTTCCTGCTACTTCACCTAAACAAGAGATTCAACTGGATGATGTGATTGAGAGACTTGGAAGACTCAACCTTGAAGGAAATGAAGCACCACCAGCTGATCAACCATGACCATCATGGAAGATTCCTAAATGGGCCATAAAGACACTTGAAAGTGTCCATCCGGATGAATTTGGAAACATGGGAATGAGAAGTTCAAAAAAACATGAAGATGGAGGAGAAGTCACCTTCCTTTGAAGAAGCTTCTACTCGAGTTGAGTGGAAAGAAACTATGCAGAATGAGTATGATGCACTCATGAAGAATGGAACTTGGAAGCTGGTTGACCCTCCAGTTGGAACCAAACCAATTGGTTGCAAGTGGGTGTACAAGAAAAAATACAGATCAGATGGCTCACTTGACAAGCACAAAGCGAGGCTTGTAGCAAAAGGCTATGCACAGAAGGAAGAAATTGACTATGAAGAAATGTTTTCTCCTACAACAAAATGGGCTACCATCCGTACCTTACTCTCTTTAGCTGCTCAGAATGGGTGGAAATTTCATCAAATGGATGTGAAGACTGCTCTCTTGAATGGAGACTTGAAAGAGAATGTCTTCATGTCTCAGCCAGAAGGCTTTGTTGTGAAAGGAAAAGAACAAAAGGTATGCAAGCTTGTCAAATCCTTGTATGGCCTAAAACAAGCACCTCGCGCATGGTATGAAAAATTAACTGAGCATCTTTTGAAGTTAAATTTCAAACATTTTGATCTTGATGATGCAACACTTTTTATAAAGAAAGTTGGAAGATCTGTTGTGTATCTTGTGGTGTACATAGATGATATTTTGATGACAGGGAACAATGAGAGCTATATAGCATCCATAAATAAAGATTTGGAAAAGATCTTTGAAATGACAGATATGGGACATCTCCACTATTACTTAGGAATCGAAGTCACTCAACATCCTAAGTACATATTCCTATCTCAGAAAAAATATGTTGGAGAATTACTAGACAAATTTTGCATGGTAGGAATGCAACCCTATCTCTACTCCAATGGAACAGAAAATGAATCTCACATCAAGCGAAGGAAAAGAATTTGAAGATGCGACCAAGTATTGACAAATTGTAGGAAGACTTATCTACCTTACAACAACTAGACCAGATATTTCTTATGTTGTTGGCATACTTTCAAGGTTCATGCATAAACCTTGTGAAGGACACTGGTCAGCTGCAAAAAGAGTTCTAAGATACTTGAAGGGGACTCAAGACATTGGACTCAAGTACTCTAAGGTGGATGAATTAAAAATTATTGGGTACTCAGACTCAGATTTTGATGGCGATAAGGAGACATGAGTATCAACTTCTGGATACACTATGAGTCTTGGATCAGCAGCTGTCTCATGGAGATCACACAAACAGTCAGTTCCAGTAGATTCAACAACAGAAGCAGAATATGTGGTTGCAGCTGAAGCAACGAAAGAAATAGTATGGCTCAGGAAGATACTTGAAGATTTGCAATAAAAACAAGAGAACTCCACTCCATTATTGATCAACAATACTTCTGCATTCAAGCTGGCTAAGAATCCCAGATTCCATGATCGAAACCAAACAAATCAACACAAATTATCATTTGATTCAACATCATGTAGAGTCCAAGACAGTCCATCTTCGACATTGTTCCACAAATGATCAAGTTGCAGACATCTTCACCAAAGCGCTTGGACGAGAAAAGTTTGAAAGATTCAGAAACATGCTCGAACTTACTAACACCCCTTCGGATTAAGGGGGGGATTGTTGGAATATAATCCGTCGGGATTATATTTTGTAAATAAATAAAGGAAAATGAATAGTTATGTAGGAAGTTGAAAAGGATGGTCAGAATATGAAACTCAACCATCATATGTAATGTATAAATAAATGATTTTGCAATGGAATAGATGAATCGGGAGTTATTTTACCTAACACAAATGAACAATAACAACAGTACAATAGCAACAACACCTCAATCCCAGTTCTAACTAGCTTGGAAGAGGTAATCTGTGCTTTATTAATAGAAAAAATAGGAGATCTAGCCCAGGGGGCACAAATCCCAAGGAGAGAGAGACTCCAGCTGCATGTGGAGTAAATCGGGGCTTGATTTGAGTTTATCTGAGTCTGATATGAGTTTCACTAAGTGAAATTGTCAATCAGAGAGCTAATTTGACTGACACCTCAACCTGTTGACTGAAGCATCCACCAAAACTCATATAGATGAGCCCACATGTGTGGAGGAGAGAAGGAGGGTGAAATTATCAAGATTGCATGATGTGGTGCACTCCCAGATCATCCCATATCACCTCCTTCAGTCAAGGAATTGTCAGATCCAGTCAATCCCAAGCCGGTGAGACTGATTTCAGTCAAATCAAAGAAAATCCCAATGATTTAGGATTTGGGGTTTTCTCCATTATTTAATTAATTCATTAATTAAATAATCATTATTAGATTTTTAGGGATTTTTTACCTTAGTGATGGACAAATCACTCAAAACTTAGAAAAAGTGGGTATATGGGTTTACATGGTACTCTTAGCTTGAAAATGAGCACCCCCATGAATGAAACTGATTATTGAGCCCACTTT
Source organism: Pseudotsuga menziesii (assembly GCA_001517045.1). Lineage (NCBI taxonomy): Eukaryota > Viridiplantae > Streptophyta > Pinopsida > Pinales > Pinaceae > Pseudotsuga > Pseudotsuga menziesii. Next base: position 268,906 of record LPNX010028468.1, read on the forward strand.
TATTACAAAACCAATTTTTCCAATTAGACTATTAAAAAATAGCCTAAGTTTTGTGGAAAAATTTAAAATTCAAAAAACTTCAAAAATTTAAAATTTAAAAAAAATTAAAAACCTAGGGGACTTAGACATGTTCATATGACTCGACAATAATGCCTAGCATGTTTATACATTGACACAAGGACTCTATTAACCTCAATAGGCCTAAATGCCAAGCCAACCACCCTGAATTTGGAGGTATTGAGTGAAAAACTCAGAAATTATCAGTCGTTTGTTCAACAACCAATAATAACCAAGGGAAAAAAACCCTAGGCTGATCGGATTGGAAAATAAATTCTAAGAGACTGAGTCTTTTACATACACTATCATGCTATAACATTTTATTCCAACTCCCCTATGGGGTATGAACATGTGATATAGTACAACAAGCACTTCCCGGAAGCACTTCCGAAGATCTTATGAAGTCTGAACAATTCATCTTTCTCCGGTTCACCAGGATCACTTGATAAAAAACCACTAAGTACAACTTCGGTGGTAACAGATTCCAACCATTTCTTTTGCCACAATTCTCCAATATATACAAGTAATTTCAAAAATCAAAAAAGGTTTCTATATCCTATTTCCATGGATCGAACCTTTCAAAAATAGTAAAGTCTTAGATCTTCATCTTCATACTTAATACAAGTGTAATCAAAGTAAAATTATATTGTCTATCTGTCAAATTCTAATTACTTTTAAAGTAACTATCATAAGTCTTTTCCAGCTAAAGACTTTTAGAAGCTTCTTCTATAATAGTCAAATCACTCAACCTGGCATATTAAACATCTTTGCTCTCCACTCAATTCTCTGCTTCCTTGCTCTGGAACTTCATGTGCTCATACTATTTTTGAATGGCCCTTTATTCCAATTAGGTTTATTTGGATATAAGAAGAAGCTTCTAATAATCAGTCTCTTTTTCTTCCAAGTCTTCCTATAATCTCTTATTTGCAGTCATCAGACTTTCATTTATATTCTGTAGAAATTTTGTTTGTTCCTTATAGAACTGTAAAGATTCTATCACGTCCCCATCCCTCAGACCGGTGAAGAGGACGCGACGAACACCACATACAACTGGGAAAACAACCCCATGAACATAATCAAAAGAGATCAATGCTGAAATTGGAAGCTTAAACAAGCATCATAACAGGATTGCCAAACATACAAGAATGCACAGATGCATAATCCTTTAATTATACAGCGGAAACAGACATACATTCCATCATTAATCATGTTCATTATAATTCATTTGTCATCAACATAATTTGCAGAGATGAAGTAACCAGCGGCACTTATCTTTTGATGAAGAATTCCGCAACCAGCTACGTCACTGTAACATTCCACCCAACCATAGGCCAGCGCGCTCATCAATCTCTCAGCAATGCTGCCACCCCCGAGCTGGGCATGATTCCTCAAGGACTAAGGGAACAACGCAGGATTACACATAGCCAAGGGACACAATAAGCAAACCAAGGCAGTTGGGTTTAACAGGCCTTCAACAGATTGGCCAAGTCAGCACATTCCAAGGGAACAACCACTGCATACTCACAGCAAAACAATTTCATTCACAGCTCTGTGATGAAGGTAAAGACCACCAGGGATGGCCCCAAACAAAATATGAGCACAGCTCAAGCCCACAAGATAGCATGGAGTTTTTCTTGGCCCTATCGTGGCCAAAATAACTCAGCTGCAACCCAAACCAAGGTATAACAGTAGCCCAAACTCACAATGAATGAAGACAACATTACGCAGCCCACAAATCATGGAAAAGGAAACAAACCTCCCAGGATAGACATGGGAGACTCAGCCAACAGATTTGGAATTCCACAGCACACAAGTCCTCTACACAAACGCTGGAGAATGACACAGCTCATGCAAACATGGGCAAAACAAACGTAGTCCACCATTGAAGAAGAAATCGGACTCACAACCACATTCGAAAATCGTGGGAAGAATAACAACAACCCAAAACGTGGGTGAAACAAACAGCAACCCAAAACGCTGGGTGAAATCAACAGCAACCCAAAACGCTGGGTGAAATCAACAGCAACACAAAACGCTGGGTGAAATAAACAGCAAGCCGCATACACAACAGAAATTCATGCCGCGAGGCTGCTCTCCCAGCTTGCTGCATGAGAAAAACCAAAGAGGGAACCCCCGAGCAGCGCGTGAGGAAGACAGGATCGACCTCTGCATGAGGATGAGCAACTTCCTACTTGTGTGCGAGGATGAATAGACTTTCCCTCCGCGTGAGGAAGAACAGACCACGGCTCTGCGTGAGGATGAGCAGACCATGGGAAAATGAATACCGGCATGAGAGAAATGAAGGTTCTCCACTTGGCATGTGTACCGTCCAAACTGACAGCAGCCTGCCAAAACCCACGTTTTCGCATGCCCACGTTTCCTCATGCAATAACTGCCCCCAACTAACAAAGTCAAGACATTGAAGAGGTTGGATGAGACAAGGGAAGGTGGCAAACAAAACAAGGTGGTAAAACATGGGTTTTTCCCCCATAGACGAAGGTTTGACATCCCCCACCCCTTATCCTTTGGAACCATGCCCTTTTCATTTCAATGTTGCACTGCCATAGCTGGTTGTAGTTTATTTTATTTGATGTGTGTGTTTACATGATGTCGAATTATAATGTGACGGATAGCACAACATATCATCGGCAACTATCCCTATTGCCAAAACATTCACAACCAAATCGATGGTGGGGATTTTTCCTTGAGCCCCTCACCATGATCAATTACATTATATACATCATGCAAATGGGGTCAAAACCGGGACATTACATATTTTTTGATTTGATTTAAGTCTAGGACTACCTCAGTTTCTTTTACATCCATAAGAACTTCATATTCTTGCATATACCTTGAGACTAATCCATTTTCATTTCCAGAATAGGATTTTTTATTCATGTAACTTCTTTCAGGTATAGATCCCGCAATACCCTAAAGATCTATATAGTTTTCATTCTCTGAATAGTTCCATTCCTTGGATACAGCATGTTTTCCTTGCTGAAGGAATCATTTATAATGACGAGTTTGCCAAAATATTCATTTCTATTTCCTCGATGATGTATTAGTTTCATTTCTGCCTCCAATCTACTCCTTAATCTAGTCCTTGGCTTTAAGTTAATATCTTTTGCATTTAAAATTTGAACTCGTTCTTCTTCCTTCAAATTTGCATTTCTTATAACAATACTCAGACTATCAAGGTTTTTAAGATCTTCCTTTACCTGCTTAACTACCATTTCATCTGTATCTGAAGCTTCTGGAAACAAGCTATTTACAACCTTAGGTTCTTCTATGAAGTCTTTTCCTTCCTCTGCAGTCTGTTCAGTCTGCTCCACGTGCTTCTCTGTTTGCTGATTCAAATCCTCTATTTTTTTATATGAACTTTCTGCCCTTTTTTCCTTTTTCTTTAACTTTCCCTTCAAACCCTAATCCAAGCAGAAAACTCTCCCAACTCCGTCCATTTTTATTCAAATGCAAAATTGCCAGCAACTTGATCAAACCCTGGTGATAGATAGAACGAGCAGTATGTTCTGGATGGGTTTGAACCCATGTAACCATCCTTTGCAAAAATTTTAATAAATAAAATGGTAATTTAAGTTTTAAGCTTCCATTAAGATGCATTAACAGTCGCAAATGACATTTGAGTATTTCATCATAGTGACCTGCACATGTTATGTAATTCTAAACCATTTCTAATGGAATTTTCCAATTAGGTTTGATTTTACTTATGTGAATACCATTTTTCCAGCTTAATTTCTCAAACCCTGGCAACAAGAAATCACCATAATTACCCTAAAAATCTTGTTGTTTCAACCACTTTTCTCCTTGCGCTAGAACATCGATTGCTTTTGCAATAGACTCTTCATCCACTGTAACCCTTAAACTCTTGAAATCTACAACCCCATTTCTGTAATTTTTTATGAATGCTCGGGTCACTTGAAAGTTATAACCCTGCAATCTCTCACAAAAAGGAGAACAACCAGCATTTCTCATTAACTGGGCCGATATTGGAAATTGCATAATCCACTATGTATTATCTGGTTCAAGTCTGCAAATTAAACCTCTCGGCCTCCTCTTCATCATACTGTCTGAGCTTTCATCCATAGTTACGCTTGGCATTTTGATACTTTCACACAATACATTCCAAAGCAGAGTTAAACAAGTTAATGTGATAAATGATGAGACATTACAGGCCAACATCAACACTAATAATCTATCCATCATGTTTAATGATATCAATGCCTGTGGGTACGCCCTTGAAACTATACAAACACCTGTGGGATCTTGGAGAATGCCACGATCAAATGGTTCATCTATTATTTGGATATGCCTTTAAAACAAAATCATAATATATTAAACCATAATGCGGATCCTTGCCATGTATGTACAATTCTTGCCATGCACCTGTCACTCCATCATTACACTAATAGGAGTTTTAATCGCATATCATGAATCAAGTCAAACTGGCAGCGCTGCAATGTTTTTCATTTTTTTTAGATATGCTGCCAGTTTATAACCAAAGTTATATATATAATTTATTTCATAATATCCTTTGCTTCAATACAAATCCATAGTATTTTAGAGATAAATTATTTGAGCCTTATTATGGTTTAAAAGAAAACATAGCAAAAAATCATAAAAGAAAACTAACGTAAAGACTAGGATAAATTTCCATAGTAATAAGGTAGGGTAAAACTAGGATTATGACCCGAAATGGAAACAATAAGAAAAATAAAATGAAATCCTAAGATAAAAATGAAAAACAACTGTAGAGATAACACCTCCCTTGATGAGAGAGAGTTTTAAAGTTACATCATCACATATCATTATGCAAGTCAATATTGTGTAGCTAGGATTGGGTATCATGTATTGATGGAGGGAGACTAAGTGGGTCTCAAGAACTTGGAGTACAATTTTTAGTTTGGAATCAAGAATTAGTAATCCTTAAATGTAAAAGGTTATTCATCATGTGTTAAGGTGAATAATCTTATATGTCAAAGTGATGATGTTGTAGAATCTTGTTGGACAATGGTAAGGACTTATGTGTCAAGTCTAATCCCCATGTGTTGAGGTGTACTTCTAGTGTAGAGGTGATGCTTTTCATGTTGAAGAATTAATGTTTTGTTATGTATTACTAACGATGGTCACTAGTTTCTATTAAATATTTTTTAGAGATTGGCCAACTCTATACTGAATTAATTTAGCATATGATCACCTGGTATGAGAGTAATATCATATGATCACAACATATGAAAAATCATCTTAGTATAATATGATATTATAGATAAATTAAAGTTATCTCACATATTGACCATGTAGTAAAGATAAGAGATACAAATAAATGTGTCGAGGACAAAGAGAGTTTGAAATTGTTTATGAGAAGACTTCAGTTGATTAAGTGCACTCAAATTGTTAAGCTTCAGTGAAAGTAAATGATGTATGCCTTAGTTAATTAAAGGAGAACTCACAGTGGCGAATTCAGTAAATCAATCAGCATGATTTCAACTAAGAATAGTTAACTAAAGTGTAAATAAAATTAAAATAGCTAACTAAAGTGTTTTTCATGATGACACTTTAGTTAAACTAAGAGATGACACTTAATTTATGACACTTGAGTTAAGGAAATTGCATGATGACACTCAAGTTAGCATCTTAACTATGTGATCCTACATCCAGTTAGAAGGTGAGTTCATCCTGAAGTTAGTTAAGCATGATTTAATGTCAAATATGAAAGGAATGGCACATCGTGTATTCACGATTGAACAAACCGAGGTGCAAAGAAATTCTACAAGGAGATCATTTTCTATAGTTTATGTTATCCACTAAGTTTTAATTAGGGAAATTTTCAAGTGAGACATCGAGGATCAAAACAAATCAATTTTTCTTACTCAATGCTCAAGAAGTTTTGTGGTTTCATCAGGGCCAGTTGTGGTCCATTGTTTCACATCTTCACACCCCCTCGAGGGAATTGTAATAAATGACATAGAATGATGGTTTATTTTTGTAAAATGCTTGGGCTTCTTAGGAATTTTTCATCAATTTCATCATCCTTGAGTGTTTTTTCCCTCATCAATTATGTGACACTTTTTTTAAGCGACATATAATTTTCAAGTGTTTCACTTAAAATCCTCCAAAGCCAGTATGGTGAAATTGGTGGTTTTTTATTAAAAGGTTATAAAAGTGTAGGGTATATGTCTTATACCATGATAGTCATAGTACTAAAGATTCACAGGCATGTGCTAATCCTTTCATAGGATTTTTTAATTTTTAGATTTTTAATAAAATCATCGATAAGATGTATTTTAATTGTAAAAGTTCAAAGGGTCATAAAATTGGGCCTAGGGAACCAATTTGGTTAGGGGGATGCTCTTTTTTGGACTCAAATCTCCCACTAAACACCTAGACCCACTTTTGAGAGTCAAATTCATAATTTTAAGTTATTAATTTTTATTTTCTCTCCAAAATGACTCAGAGGGTCAAATAAATGGGAAAATTGGATAAAATTCAATTCTTAAATCAAGGGCAGCTTGTTTGGGACTTGTCTCTAAGGCATAAAATTTGATAAGGATATTTTTGGGACATTTATGAGCATATACGAGCATCTTCAACCATCAAAGGAGGGTATCCAACTCACTTCCACAAAAGGGGGTGAATTCTCTCATGGAGGGTGTGTTTTGCCACTTGTATGAAGTGGTTAGAGGAGGTGGAGGATTCCCAAACCAAGTGGGATACCTTAAGAGAGGTGTAAAACTCCTCTCCCACGAATTCAACCTCCTCTCACCTTTTTCTCAACCCCCAAAACCACCTCATAGTTTGGAAATTCGTCCCCTAGGGGTTTGAGCTCCATTTTTGCTATAAAACCAGCATCGTTATCCTCTTTCAGTAGGATGTATTGAACCTCTCCCCATTGTACTTATGTTGCTGATATTTTGTTAATAAATATTGAATTCTTTGGAGTCTCACTCTGGAATTGTCTCGTGGTTATGTAATTGGATAATTTATGAGGTGATATTCAATTAAATTAGGCTTTCTTTTTTGTGAAGCTTGGTAGTATTGATCTAGCTTCCTTTTGTATGAAAATTTGATGCTACCAATTTGTTCATTTATGTTTTATTTGTAGAATATTTCAGGATTAATAGGTTGTATTCATTTGTAGTAATATTCTCTTTTCCTTTTATGATGAAATGTACTACATTAACCATGTGTGTTTGAAGAATTTTCTAGGTTTTGCAAGTTTCTTTAGGTGAAAGGATTTTGGAGATCAGTTGAATCCACCTTATTTTTTGTTACATTTTATCATCTGAAATCTAATGTGTTTTTTCTACAGATGCTTATCTCCTTCATACCTTTCAATATCAGGGCTTCAGGACCTCTCTATTCTCTCTCTAAAATTCAAATCTTTTTTGGTTACTGGTTCTTTTTGTTTGAAAAATTTTAGATCTGAAAAGTATGATATTTAAAGATAAGTTTTTTAAGAATATAAATATAAGTTCTATAATTTATTTTAAGTATCATCTCAAACTATATCTAGACTCATACTTCAAGTGCTTGTTTTCATAGAAAATTTTACAATTTTTCAAGTACTTGAGTAGTATAATTTTTTTGTATTTTATTTGATAAATTCATGGGGTTCTAAAATAAATCACTCGTTGGTTTTTATCAGGTATGATAAAAATGATAAGGAAACAATGCCGAAAATCAAAATTTTCATCATCCATAGCACATTTGGGAATCCTTCGTTCTTCCCTCTTCTTCATTCCTCTCTTCTTCCAAAGAGTGTCAAATACTTTGATCCATTTTCAAGGGTCAAAATGAATTTTATTTACTGATTACATCAATTTTTAATGTCCATCAATAAACAAAGCAAGTGGGCTACACAACACCCACACTCCACCCCCCCTGGGGGGATTCACAGTCTCTTTCATGGATTGCATTTGACTAATAAACACTTGCACACACTTCACCTTCTAGAAAAGTTGTATAGTTTTTTTTTTCTTTGATATCATCTTTAAATTTCATACGCAACTCATTGCCATGAAGTATGCTCCTGCCACCAACCAAAGGCTTTTTGTCGATTATTAGTGGATGATCAGAAAGTGACACATAGTTGCAGTTTGATTTGTCATTAGGGTATTTGATTACACAAACATATTTTTGTTCATCAAATTGGAATAAAATAGGTCTTAAAATCGTGTATTCTCTTTCACTCTGTGGGATTCTCTTGGTTTTTGGGGAAGCAAAGGAGGTTTTCAACATTCTCTAGCTTCCTCACATTAATCTAATAATTCATTAATAAAATCAACTACCTGAAAGAACATCACAAAGATCCATTGTATGATAGTTGACAATAGTTGGAAAATTCTTCAAAGCTAGAAGCAGGAACCACTTATTAGCGACCTCGAGATACAATCAGGCTACATCCTTATTGGTGTAGTGTTGGACACCTTCTCAGAGACTCTGATTCAACCCACATTTCTAAGTGAGGAGCCAATTTTTTAATTTTCCATATATCTTCTTAGTACTTTCAGTAAATTGAGAATCCCTTTCCCGTTAATCAACTCATATTTTAATAATTAAAACTAACCAAGACACTTTGAAAAATATTTCATTTGAACAACATTATTTTACTTTTACTCCACTGGCATTGATCTCAGTCAAATTTATTTCAATTTTATTATGTGTTGATGTTATGATGTTAGAATATTTATTTAAATTCACAAACAATATTGTATCCGTAATTTTACTTCAAAAAAATCCTAAACAACTTACTTCAATAATTAATGACTCAAACTTAAGAGCCTTATACAACTCTTTTTTAGGGACAAAACCCTTGGCTTCGTTAGGAGTTTGGACTAAATAGAGGAGTCAAGATCAAGTGACAATACTTGACTAGAGACTTTCCCCCAAGGACACACCTAGGAGCTTGAAGATTTATGTCATGCTTAACCCCTAGGTGTGTGAAAGGCGGAAATGCTTTTTGGCGTCATTACAAGGGATAAATATTTTTATTCCATGGTTATGAATTTCTTATTTATTTTTTCTTTGTTTTTTCTTTGTTTGAGGAATGATTAGAGTAGATCTTTGATTCTTTGTCTGGCAACTCCACTAACGTTTTTTCCTTTTTGCAAAGAAAATAAAAAATAGAAATTGTTGTGAGAGATTTATGACGCATATTTTTATTTTCACATGGTGACTCCATTTAAGGGATAAAACCCTTAATTCTCACAAAAAATGTTGATATTTATTGTGTGTATATGATCCCATGCAAACAGTAAAATTTTAAAGATCATTATTTTGACATCTCTATGGTTATATCAAATTCTTGCTATTGAGTAAAAAATATGGATTAGGAAAGAGCTCCAATTTCCAGTGAATATCCTTCCACTAAATTCTCAAGCCTCCCAAGATTTCCTAGTTATCATAATTGTGAAGAGATATCTTATCATCTACCTACTTTTTGAGGAAATGAACATGCAAAGGTCCAACATGTCATATCTTTCCTTAAAATTCTAGCTAACTTCAATGTTTTGTATGAAGATAATATGATGTAAATGTTTGTCAGCACTCTATGAGGAAATGTTTGTGAATGGTATCTCAATGGTGTTCCAAATAAAGGTATTACTTCCCTTTCAATATTCCTTAGAATATTCTTGAGGCAATGGCATACGGGAGAGACTAGCATTGAATATTTAGACAAGTTCCTGGAAGGGTTCCTTTATGTTTCTTTTCCCTGGATAGAGTTTCATGAGGAAGACCCTAAATTACCTCATCTCATTAGGATAGTAAATTCTAGGTATTGGGTTATACATCCAAGAAATCACAATGAAGAAGAAATACATTATGTTCCCATTAAGTTTGAGCATGAAGAGACATTAATTGAATATATTGTTGAAGACCATCCTCATGTCACATCAACAGAGAATAGTGATGATTGGGAATGATTTCATGGTTATTTCAGTGATGATGATCATATTTGTACTCTCGATCTACCTCAAAATGAAACCATTATAGAAGATTATAATGAAACTTATGATGAAAGCTGCAATGTGCATGGTGGCACTCCTATCTGTTCTCCATATAATGATGATAGTATGGAAGGTTTACTTCCTTGTGACCTTTTTTTTTTAAGAAGGTGAGTATGAATATGAGGGAACGTATATCCTGGAGCATTATACAAGTGCTGAAGACTCCCTTATGTCGTAAAAAGATGTTGATGAGGATTCCTGGATATTCATTGAAAATCCAATCTATGACATGTCTGAGGAGGAAAATAACGAACCATAAACTTTTGATGGTTGTGTCGATATTCCTTTCTATGAAATATCTAATGGAGATATTTTTGAGTATCATAATGGTTTTATTAAATATCCTATTTGTGAGGTTTTGAAAGGAGAGAGAATGTATCTTATGGCCTTGGGAAATTTTGATATGGAAGAATAGCATGCATTTTATCCATATGATCAGTTTGAGCGATATAGCAGTATCAATAATGAAGACAAAGAGAAGCAAAACAATCAAGAACTTGATATCGATGGTGAGGAATCTATCATATCTGACATAGATGGGGATGATGACTATTTAACTTTCATTGAAAATCCAACCTATGAGTAGGGTATTTTTTAAGGATTCTAATATTATACTTAAGTATAGTATTCTAGGCTTTTTTTTTGGATAGAAAAAACCATGCTTATAGATAGGTATGTGAATATTAAATATTAAACATAAAATTAACATTGAAATGTGTAAATTTTGGCGAATATTATGATTAAAAAAACATATTTAATGTAAATATATGTGATATTAGACACTAAAAATGACCAAATAGTGAATTTATTTTTTGAAAAAACCCCCAAAAATAGCCAATTGGGGAAATTTCACCCCTAAAAATTACCTTGCCTATGAGACTTTTTAAAATGTTTTTGAAAATCCCATCTATGATATGTCTATCAAGGAGAGTGTTTATTCGGAGACTTATGAAAGTTGTAAAGAAGAGGAATCAAAATTTTCATATGATTAGTTAGAGATGTCTTTGAGAATCTCTAATGAGTACTTGTAGAAGCAATGTAGTGAAGAGTTATATTGGGTGCAACTAATTGAATATTTTTTTCAGCCATCGTCCTTACATACAAATGTTCCTTATGATTTGGCATAGTTTGGGGCTTACACATAGAGTTATCAGTATATAATACCTTTGGATGAGCATTATGGGCTCCCTCATCATACAAATTTGTACATTAGTCCTGTCGAATATTGGATAGAAAAATCCTGCAAGAGGAATTTCCAGTTTCGAAAGCAGTTCGATGCCTTTCTCCATGATTATAATCTCTCGTTCAACCTTCCCATCCTAAATTTTCATGAAAGTTTGCATTTCCTGAATAATGTTTCCTTTCTTTGGTTGGTAACCATAGACAAGGAAAATACCTTTAAAATTTATAATATGCTTAGGTGGCTACATTGGATATTTTATTTTACCTAAGATATTTATTTTATCTTGTTTAGAGTAGGAAAATAATCTCCTTAAAGTGAGCATTTACTTTATGCATTTCTTTTATGTATTTAGGAATAAAATTCTCTTTCATTATTTAGTTTTTTGTTCCTATCAATAAAGAAACTTTTGTATCATTGGTTCTTTTCATAAAACTTGTCCTACTAAGTTTTCTTGTCAAGATGAAATGTTTTTTAAGGATTATAAGAACCAAAGATTCTAGTGTTCTCGTATGCTCTCATTTCCTAAATACCAGATTGAACAAATGTCCCACAGTTGGAGCTAGATGTTATCCACTAAGTTGCACTTATGGGATTTTTCAAGTGAGATGCAAAGGATCAAAACAAATCAATTGTTCTTACTAAGTTCTCAAGAATTTCTATGGTTTCATCAAGGCCAACTGTGGTCCTTTGTTTCACATGTTCACACCTACTCGAGGGAATTGTAATAAATGAAATAGCATGATCGTTTATTTTTTTAAAAGGCTTGGAATTCTTAGGACTTGGTCATGAAGGTCATCATTCTCAAGTGCTTTTTCCCTCATCAATTATGTGACTCTTTTTTTAAGCGACTTAAAATTTTCAAGCTTTTCACTCAAAATCCTCCAAAGAAGGGATGGTGAAATTGGTGATTTGTTTTAAAAGGTTATTAAAGACTAGTCTCTATGTATTATACCATTCTAGTCATATTACTAAGTTTTCTTGGGAATGCTCTAAGCATTTCATAGGATTTTTTAATTTTTTATATTTTAAATAAAATCATCGATAAGATGCATTTTAATTGTAAAATTTAAAGGCTCATAAAATAGGGCATAGGGAACCAATTTGGTCATGGGGATTGTTGTTTTTGAAAACCTACACCCACTTTTGAGAGTCAAATTAGTAATTTCAAATTATTAATTTTGATTTTCTCTCCAAAATGACTTAGAGGGTCAAATACATGAGAAAATTGGAGAAAATCCAATTCCTAAATCAAAGGCAGCTTGTCTGGGACTTGTCTCTATGGTGTCAAATTTGTTGAGGATATTTTTGGGGACATTTATAAGAATAGAGGAGAATATTCAACCATAAAAGGAGGGGATCCAACTCACTTTCACAAAAGTGGGGTGAATTCTCTCATGGAGGGTGTGTTTTGCCACTTCGATGAAGTGGTTAGACGAGGTGGAGGCTTCCCAAACCAAGTGGGATACCTCAATATATGTGTAATCCTTGTATCCCATGAATTCATCCTCCATCCACCTTTTTCACAACCCCTAAAAACACCTCACACTTGGAAAATTCGTCCCCTTGGGGTTTGAGCTCCAATTTTGCTATAAAAGCAGGGCATTTATCCTCTTACAATAGGATGTATTGAACCTTTTCCAATTGTAATTATGTTTCTTATATTATTTTAATAAATATTGAATTCTTTAGAGAATCATTGTGGCATTGTCGCATGGTTATGTAACTGGATAATTTCTAAGGTGATATTCAGCTAAATTAGGCTTTCGTGATCTAACTTCCTTTTGGATTAACATTTGATGCTGTCAATTTGCTCATTTATTTTTTATTTGTAGAATATTTTAGGAGTAATAGGTTGTATTTGATTGTACTAATATTATCCTTAACGTTTATGATGAAATGTACTAGATTAACAATGCGTGTTTGAAGGATTTTCTAGTTTTTGCAAGTTGCTTTAGGTGAAAGGATTTTGGAGCTCAATTACATCCATATTATTTTCCATTACATTATATCAGCTACAATATAATGTGTTTTTTTATACAAATTATTCTCTCCATCATACCTTTCAAGATCAGGGCTTGACGACCTCTCTCTTCTCTCTCTAAAATTCAAATCTTTCTTGGTTACTGGTTCTTTGCGTTTGACAAATTTTTTATCTAAAAATTATGATATTTAAATATGATTTTTTTAAGCATATATATATATAATATATCTAGAATTTATTTGAAGTATCATCTCAAGCTATATCTATATTCATACTTTAAGTGCTTGTTTTCATAGAAAAATTACAATTTTTCAAGTACTTGAGTAGTATAAATTTTTTGTAATTTTATTTGGTAAATTCATGGGATTATAAAATAAATCACTCACTCATATTTAGAATTTTTGAGAAAAAAGAGAAGGAAACACTTCTAAAAAACAAACTTTTCATCATCCGGAGCATCCAGAATCCTTCCTTCTTCCCTTTTCTTCATTCCTCTTTTCTTCCGAAGAGTGTGAAAGAATTTGATTAATTTTCCAAGTTCAAATAGATTTTTATTTACTGATTACCTCAATTTGTAAAGTGCATCAATAAACAAAGAAAGTGGGCTACACAATTCCCACACTCAATCCCCCCTTGGGGGGATTCACAATGTCTTTCATGGTTTGCATTTGACTAATCAAAAATTGCACACACTCCACCTTCTCTGAGAAGGATTGTATAGTTTGGTTTTTTTATTAATTGATATCATATTTAAATTCCATACCCAACTCGTTCCCATGAAGTATGCTCTCTCCACCAACCAAAGGCTTTTTGTCAATTATTGGTGGATGATCAAAAAGTGACACATAGTTGTGGTTTAATTTGTCATTAGGGTATTTGATTCTACAAACATATTTTTCCTCATCAAATTGCAATAAACATTATTTCTCAAACTTGTGTATGCTCTTTTCCTCTATAGGATTTTCCTGGTCGTTGGGGAGTCAAGAGTTGTTTTTGACACTCTCTAAATTCCTCACATTAATATAATAATTCATTAATAAAATCGACTACCCTAAATAACATTAAAAATATCTGATGTACGATACTTTAGAATCATGGGAAAATTATTCAAAGGAAGTGGGAACCACTTAGTAGCAACCTCGAGATACAGTCATGCTACGTCATTGTTGGTGTAGTGTTGGACACCTTCTCAAAGACTCTGACTTAGTCCACATTTCTGAGTGAGGAACCATTTGTCACTTTTCAGATATATTCTCAGTACTTTCAATATATTGAGAATCCCATTCTCATATTTCAACTCATATTTTAATAATTAAAATTGATCAAGACACATTGCAAAATATTTCATTTCAACAAAATTATTTTACTTTGAGTCCATTGGAAGTGATATGATTCACATTTATTTCAATTTTCTTATGTGTTGATGTTATGTGGCTAGAATATTGATTTAAATTTGCAAACAATCTTGTCTCAGTAATTTTACTTCAAAAAACTCTTAAACAACTTACTTCAATCATTAACTACTAAAACTTAAGAGCCTAGACAACTCTTTCTTAGGGACCATCCCCCTTAGCTTCGTTAGGAATTTGGCCTAAACATGGAGTCGAGATAAAATAGTAGTACTTTACTCAAGGATTTCTCCCAAGGACACACCTAGCATATTGAATATTTATGTTGCGCTTAACCCCTAGGTGTGTGAAAGGCAGAGACAGTTTGCATGGGAGCCTGATTCCCCATGCAATGATTCACTATTTATTACTTGGGACTATTTATTTCTTATTATTAATGTGTTGGACACATTGGAAAGACAATCCAGTTGATCTCTTTTCTCTATTGCTCAATATGTACCCCTAAGGTGCTGAAATAAATATTCTACTATAAAATACATTCTCTTCTATCTATCATAATTATATTGAGAATATTTATTAGGGTTTTTCATCCTCATTTTTTTGAGGTTTTTCCCCATGGTATATCTTATGTTATGGTTGAATGTTTATGTGAATGAATGGATCATTTATTTCAAGTATTTATTATTTCTACACATGAATAATTAAAGATCAAAGGTCAACATATTTGTCACAAAAAATCAACATTCTATACATCAGAAATGGTATCGCGCATACAAAATTCACAACTATGCTGAAATATGCAATAAAAATCTCCAATAGAACTCATCATGAATACAAGACTCCAATGGTATACCATTGAAAATTATATTGTGCATAAAATCATCATGACGTTAATAGTAGAAGATGGTGCTTCATTACACTATATTTGGAATATGGTTATGATATTACATTATATTCCCCCTTGAATGACAATTTCAAACATCTAAGATAAAGAATAGGATAGGATCACACTTTGCTGCCAATATAAGACGATTAATGAGGATAATCACAGGGCTAATGCACAATCACGAGCTCCTGTAAGGGCATTTTAGTTTCCACATAAATTTGAAAAAATGGGGAACCTTTGACTTCAATAGGAAAATAGAATCACTTGCATAATTAATTTTAAGACAATGTAGAAAGACAAAATATAGGAAATCAAATAATATTTCAATATATTTATTTTTTATTTTTTGAAATTATGTGTACTTGTTTCTAAAATACATTATGTGTGTGTGTGTGTGTGTGTGTGCGCGCGCGCGCGCACCCGCGCGCAACACTATATGAACTAAACCATCCTAGAGCCAAATCATAGGCTCTATCAAGCTTTGAGAGGGATCAAATCTCTCGAGGTGCAAACCTCCTTGAGTGTAATACCTGAGAAGAGGTTTGCACCTAAAGAGATTTGATCCCTCTCGGATCTTGGTAGAGCCTAGGATTTGGATCTAGGCTGGTTTCAGTCATGGGAGGTGAGACAAAACTGGAGTCTGATCAACATTGTTCCTTGTTGAAAACACAGATGGAATTATGAGTATTATCTCAATGTAAGTAATAAGTATTAAAGACTGAATAAATTGTTAAACTGGAAAATGGAGACAATAATTTTGTATGGATTAAATTAAATGAAAATATAAGCATAACATTATTTTCACTATCAATAACTAAATATAACATTATTAATAATGCTATGTTAGCAGTAGTTGAGGGGCGTTTTGTAATATAAATCTATTTGCATCTTCTTCTGCCTATATGGTTCTCGTGGGGTTTGGCCTCTCCTCTCACTGGGGGTTCAAAACCTAGGCAATCAATAATTTGCTGTAATTGATTTTTTGTTTGTAAATTAAAATTTTATTAGAGAAATGGGAAAATATGAACGATACTTTAGTCATTTTGTTAGTTTTATTAATATATGAACTTTATTGATTTGTAAGTTGCATTAGAGAATAATCCTCCATAAAATACACTTCAATTACTATTGATGCCTGTTTT
Organism: Pseudotsuga menziesii; assembly: GCA_001517045.1. NCBI lineage: Eukaryota > Viridiplantae > Streptophyta > Pinopsida > Pinales > Pinaceae > Pseudotsuga > Pseudotsuga menziesii. Next base: position 285,526 of record LPNX010028468.1, read on the forward strand.
GTATTTTGATTTTGATGCCTGTTTTTCATTTGATAACAAATATTTATAAATAAATAAAACTCTTGTGTTTTTCTATAAATTTACTTGATGAGATGCATTATTTTTTTTCCTTGGAAAAAAGACATAATTTTATATCATCCGAAGAGGAACAAAATTACATTTTGTAGATATACATATTGCATATTTTGAGATAATAACATAAAAAAAAAACATACCAATGTATGAGCTAAAAAAAGAAAGTTTCTGACCCATATCCTACAGCCTAAATACAGTAAAAATGTCATAAAAAACATGTGCAGCAAAAAAAGAATCTCAACAACTTCAGAAAAACTATCCATAAAATGTGTACCTAGTATAGTATTCAAGTACAAAATACATTAAAACCCCAAGGTATTTATTCCAACACAAAAATAAAACACCAATGATCTAGCTGCCTAAAGAAAATTATGGAATATAAAGTCCTGTCACAAAACAACCTGTAACAACAGTCTGTCCCAGAGATGTTGATTGAACAGGCCTGGAAAAGTTCCACAAAACCATAAAGCAGACCAAAAAAGAACAATAGCATATTATTGAGGGACTGCATCCTCATTAAATGGCCAGTGAAACTACTCATGATAAACTGAATTGTCTAAACCTTCCATAATCTTCCACTGGCCCGTAGCCAACCAGAGCCCTTCCTTTGATGCAGTGTTTGCTCGGCAGTTGTTTTCCCTGTAGACATGTTCGCATGAAAAAAGAATCATAAGAGTCCATAACAGTAAAGATGGATAAAAGGATGTTCTCAAGTCTGAAATCTCTGCACTGTTGAATCCTCTTGATCCAATTAATCACATTTAGCAAATCTCCAAAAACCTTTATTGATCTGAAACCTTTCTCTGCTGCAAAAAAGAGGAATAGTTTTAGACTTAAAAGTTCAAAAAAATTATTGCTGCCCTCTCCTAGCGTAGTGATTAGCACAAAAGAATGATTTTATGCTAAGTAGAATATCCCCCCCCACCACATAGGTTGTTTTGGAATGCTCCATCGAAAAACCCCATGGAACATTTCTATCAATTTCCAGCTCCAAAACCTCCTACTACTTAGTCACCCTGATGTGTGGTGGGGAAGTATGAATAATACAATAGGCCAGGATAACAGAGATATATGGATTTCTTACCTTTTCATTGAATATGATGTTATTCCTGTCCAATCATACACCCAAAATCACCAACAAAGGAAGTGCAGTCATGACTTCCAATTTTTCTGCCCTCCTCCAGTTTTCCCATGCCACAAGAACCGAAGCCCCTTCCCACCTGCAATCCACACCCAATACCAAAATATTCACACAGTCCTTCTAACTTCCAAGCAGTATGGACAGTTAAGAAAAATATGGGTCACAGACTCCCCTTCACCCCTACACAAAACACACTATCCAGGACCCTAAAAACCTCTCTTTTGAATATTTTTCCATGTGGGAACCTTGTTTTACAAAACACACCACATAAATAGTCTAGTTTTTTGTGGGATTTGAATCTTCCACAATTTATTCCACCACAAAACTAACCCGCTCTCATAACCAAAGGCACTAAGCTTTAAATACCCTTCCTTAGGTGTATATTTCCCACCTGGAGCTCAGGCCCAAATGAGTACATCCTCTCTATCCCAGAGTTGTACTTGAGTTTGGTTTACAACCCTAATATAGTGTGCCAAATCCGATTCCCACTGTTTAGGTAACTCAAAAGTGTTAACCGACTTCCAAGACTGGTACCATCGATTTTCCTGTACCGGAGCAGCTAGTTGAGAGAGATAGTAAATTTCTCTTTGTTTTAATGACTCCACAAGGATATTAGAAAGTATATGATGCTGATTGCACCCCACCCATGGGTCCTCCCCTACCCTCAGCTTCCTCCCATTCCCAATATTCGAAGCCAAACTATATTCGATGACATCAAAGGACTTTGCCACCTCCTTCAAAATAACCAAGCCTTTAGCATGGGATTTGGTATTCCTCGTAATCCAATCCTCCGCAGAATTAGTAGAAATGTACTTTTGAACCACAACCCAAGTCCACAAATTTTATGTTTTTAACAATCTCCAACCTCCCTTTGCTACTAAAGCCTTTGAAAAAAGAAACATTTCTCTGAGACCCCATCCTCCTAGTCCTTTAGGCACCGCAATCCTCTCCCACCGGACCCAAGGGGTCACCTTCACATCCTTTTTCCTGCTCCATAAAAAATGAAAACAAATCTTGTAGCCCTCTTCCAGAATTCCTTTCAGAATCCAAGCTAGAGACATCCAATAGACAGGGATTACTTCCAGAACAGCCTTTACTAATACCAATCTTCCATCTCTAGAGAGCCATTTATGACTCCAAATTTTGAGGTGTTTTTTCCATCTTTTCCAATAGCCATTTCCAATCCTTCTTTTGATAGTCATTTGGATTTAAAAAGAACCCAACGTACTTTAGTCCTCCTTCTAAGTCTTCCAACCGATATGGGAAGATTCCAAAAATGTGCCATTGTTCATCAGCATGGATCCTATGAGTAGAAAAAGTAGATTTTCCAGTATTTATTTCCATTCCACACTAGTACAAGTGATCAATTTTGCCACGGCAAAAACGTGGCAATATCCACGGATAAGCGTGGATATTGCCACGTCTAAGTGTTTTTTTTGCCGTGGCAACTTTTTCGTCGCAATAGCGACGACCCCTAATTTGCCGTGGATACAGCGACAATGGAAAAACCCTAGGTATAGCGACGGGGATGCTATACCTGCGACGACAAACTTGGAAAAGTTCCACGGAACGCCGTCGCTGTATCCACGCTTTGTCGTCGCTATATCCAAGGCATGCCGTCGCTGTATCCACGGCACGTCGTCGCTATATCCACAGTACGCCGTCGCTATATCCACGGTTGTGAATTTTTTTTAAAAATTGCCGTCGCTATATCCACG
>LPNX010028492.1:0-30142 GCA_001517045.1 Pseudotsuga menziesii
TAAAGCATTATCCTACTCCTTTTTTATTGGTGATATAATATAATTTCATATAATTATCTTCATGGACACCTCCATGCATCCAAATTTGTGCAAACCTAGCAACTAAGATCTATGAAAGAGAGAACTAAGAATATTCGAGGTAGTGATGAGGGTTACAGAGAGGTGCAAGAAACATCTTTGAAGGGGTAGGGTTTGACAAAGGACTAGAGTTAGGGTTTTTTAACCTTTGGTCTAATTTTTTTTCAACTGATTTAATAAAATGAAGTTCCTTTGAGGTCATATCGTCATATGAAAAATGTGAGGAACAATCAAACATACCTTGTGACCAAGAGGTCTCCACCTTCTATGCAGTACAACTAAGTCCTTGCCACCTTAATATCTCTTGTGTATATAAAAATTAATAAAAAGATTTAATCCGGTATATCATAGAGAGAATAAGTGATCCCCTTGGAAGAAGTAGTACCTTGCTTCAAAGTAAGACCACCTAAAGCTAAAGTGAAAGCACATGCTTTCCAGCACGATAGCGAATGAAACTTCCTCCCCTCTTTGAAAAGAATGCGTTGATAATAATAATAATAATAATAATTATAATATATATTGAACGGATGAGAATATGATAATTCGCATCATGTGGATCCAATTTACAAATGTTAGTTTAGTCGATATCCATGAGAGGAGGAGAAGAGGAGGTTTGCTTCTCTCTTTTGGGTGGCTTCGTCGTCTTTCCTTGGGCCGAAGGGAAGAAAATGGGGCGCAGAGTAATACCAAGTACAGCAACAAGAACAGTAATTCTTTGAGGTGCAGGCAGGTTGATGTTGGGGTCTTGTGCCCGGCCCCATCGCCATTAAATGCTTATATGTTCATGTTCTTCTGTCTGTGATCGTCATTTATATTGATGTTGAATTAGAGGTATCTGCTGCTGAAATGGGTGCGAGCCTGCGAAGGAGATGGAAGCAGCGGCCTCACCTCCCCAGTCATGGGAACTGGCAGACCTCAAAGAGAGCATGAGCAAATTGCTGGCACCGCCTTCCATGGGTCGAGATGTCGAAGCGCAGGAAGAGAAGGCACGGGGTTCTTCTCTCGACAGTAGCGGGGATCTGCCCGAGGCGATAAATCAAGTCGATCAGTTCCTTAGAGACGCTCTTCAGAACCCTCGGGAGCGATTAACAAGTAAGTGTTTCCTTCTTCTTCAGGGTTTGTTTTATTTTCATTCAATTTTTTGAAAGAAGACATATAAACCCGTAGGGGGTTTTGTATTTGTTTGTAACTAGGCGGGCTTTGTAGCGTATTAGCCAATGGAAGAGTTCATAATAAAGTCTTGGGATCTGAATACCCATATTGCAGACATATATAGAAAACACCCTGTTTTACTGAATGCTCTCCAGAATTCTGCATGTAGATTTAATATTCAAAATTATTATACAGTTGGCTGTCTCAATAACTAATCTTCTATTGAAGAGAGGTAATCATACCAAATTTAGTCATATCTGGGTGTTTGCTGGATTCAACTTGTTTAAACCATGGCTTTAACCATCAAAGTGAAATATTTTCACATTATTGCCAATCTCAGAAAATCTAGATTCCCTGATATGCCAAGAGGCATCAAGTTGGTGTAATTTCCATAAACTGCTCACATAATTGCATGACCTGACTAGCCATCTCTTTCACCTTGTTTGAAGCACTTTCCTTTTACCAACATTTTCATAGTGAAGGATGAGAGCCTCACCTGCCCACCATATTTCCTCTTTTTGTCTGCAGTGACCATGTTGAATGATCATACCTGCTTGAGAGTACCCTTCTCTAGCAGAACTGTGCCACTTCCAGTGAGATCATTAGTTGTTACGGTGTTCTTATTCTATGCTGATATTTATTTTGTGAAGGTTTTCAATAAAAATAAGAACAAATTTTTCTTTGAAACTTGGATTCTTTCCATCATCTATTCAAGTTTTTGTTTGAAATCTATTGTTGGCATATTCTAGGCAATCATGTGGGTCTTTCCTGGAGATCCACTTTGTATCCCCCAGCTGGAGGCATCCCACAACTGTTATATCCAGGTGCTGGCCCTGAAGTCCACTAGTGGTCATAAGTTGAAGAGTGCTGAATTCTAAAAGCTTTAAACCCCTTGAATTCTCCAAATAGGCAATAACAGTCACAATTGGGTACAGGATATTGAAAATACGCTCTCTGAGAGTTTCTGATCAATGTTTATGCTCTCTGTCTCCAGTCCTGCTTTCTAGCCTTTTTCTTCTTCTGGCTTGGTTGTTCTGCATGTGATGTTGTCTAGTCCTCAGCTCTTGCCTTGGATCCCTGGTTCTTCTTCCTATAGTACTCTGCATTTCAATATTACCTGCACAAAGAAACTCTCATTACACCAAATTGATAACTCAACTAATGTAAATACTTACTAGTCCGAGCAAATATTGAAATCATACACTTGTAGGTTGGCATATCATGATTTTGTGGACCAACAATTAATCTATGGCAACCTACAACATTGAAAATCTGAAGAATTGGTTTCTAAAAATCACGTCTTAAAACAAACATTCAAAGGCTGTAGTACAGGTCTATGGATTGCTGGAATGTGCAGAAGAAGAATAGTACAGGTCTTTTGAGTGCTGAAGTGCATTAATCAAAAGGGACCAGAGTAGAGTGTTCATATGCCATGGGTTTTTTCGAATATTATCTATCAAAACCATTCAAACAGAATACCAGTTTTGGGCAAAAAGGAGAGAGTTGGTTCTAAGCTTTGTAGGATCTCTGTTCTGCAAACTGTTTGAGTGCCAAAAATGTAGATTGAAATTTCGAAAGGAGGCTGCCCAGGTAGGTCACTCGAATGCTGGGTGAGCCCCAGTGGTTTACAAAGTGAAACGAATTAGGAATTCTTATTTTTGAAAAATATAACGAGGAAAATTCACTGTTCATTCGAATGTAAGTCAAGAGGGATTAGAATCACTTGGCAATTTCAATAAGATCTTTCAAATAATTATCAAGAGAATTATTAATTCAAAAGTTTTATACAAGTTCCACTCTCAAGCATGCATTTCAAATAGTCATAAAAGTTTATGACATGCAATTTGAAGCGGAAATAAGGGTTGCCCAAACAAACCTTGATGGCTTTCCAAAGGGTATTCAAAAGAAAATTTGAAAGTTCGAAAGGTTGAGCATTTGAAAGCTCTTGATATTATACATGAAGTTTTTGGGTCCCTGGATTTTAAGAAGCTAAAAATTTCCTGGAATTTTTAATTTAGGGATTTGGGTCATCAAACTCCCAATAATTTCCCTTTCTAGTTTTCAAAATTTTGAAGCAATTTTATATTGTTTGATCCATGGTTTTAGGTATTGAAAATCAAAATTTCTAGTCTACAATGTCAACTGATCAGTATACAGAAATTTGTAATTTCTTAGTAGAGGTGTGACTCCATGCCATTTTACATAGCCCTTGATTATGAGAAGACTTGTGTAGTGCATAAAGGAATTTGTGTACCTCTTTTATGTTATTTAGAGACTAAGAACCATTCTCAGTCTTCAAAAACTAGATTCATTTTTCCCATATCCATTGAATAGACTAAAGATATCTTAGTGTGGAGGTTAGAGCTATGTTTAGCTATGTAAACATGTGTAATTGTATTTTAAATTTTTGGCATTTGATTTTATATTTTCCATTACACATTCACATGGAAAAGATAAATGTAAAAATTACATATTACTTCATAACCCATATTGCAACTGAATATGAAGCAAACCCTACCACACGGCCCTGTCTCTATCAAAAACCTCTCACGGAGGGATTTCCCCTGCGCTGTCTTCTGCCAGAACCAATTTCATTATTTGGCATTTCATCGGCACTTCTATCCTCTGTTCCAAGATCAATATTTAAAGCAAGCGAAAATGATGATGGGCGGTGGTGGAGAAGTCGAAGGCATGGGATTGGGGGTGATGGCCGCCCTGCCTTTGCAGTTAACTCCCACTGTTGCAATTTCCTCGGGAGACCACCTTGGAGGATCCAATAACAGTAGCCTTCTTACAAACAATGGTGGTGGTGGTCTTAATAACAACCTCAAGAAGGATGATAGGATTCCTCAATGGGGATTCAATGAGACCAAGGAATTCATTGCAATCAGGGCTGAGCTTGAGAAGGATTTCACTCAAACAAAGAGGAACAAGACTTTGTGGGAGCTCATTTCTTCGAGGATGAAGGAGAAGGGTTTCAGCTCAGAGCAGTACAAATGCAAGTGGAAGAACTTGGTAAATTGATACAAGGTATGTTTTGGTTTCTGTTAATTCGTTTATGTGTCTGTATGTATTTTAAGGCATTGAGAATTGACATGCTGCCATTTGGGAATAGTGCGAAATTTATGGCAGTTTGTATTAGATAGATGTAGGGATCTTTATGTTCGCTGTTTGTGATTGGATCTCTATTGAAATCAATTCAAATCCATCGGGAATGTTTTGTTAGCATCTGGGTATGCTAGTTAATCTTTGATCTGCTGTGCTGTGGATGTTAGTAATCTGATTTGTTACCATTGAATCTTTTATGTGGTTGTGCTTAAAATTGGTTTGGTTACTGTTTTTTTGGTTTTTTATTTGGGCAAGCTCAGAATCGAGTTTAGGGCATTGGGTATGGCATATTACCATTTTGGCATGCCGCTTTAGAATTCATGGCATGTTACCATTTGAGCATGCCAGTTTAGAATTCATGGCAATTTGTTGTAGCTGTAGGGGCTCTGGACTTTTTACTTATTTATTTGGGTTTTAGTTGAATCAATTCGAAAATGCACTGGAATTCATGGCATGTTACCATTTGGCCATCCCAGTTTAGAATTCATGGCAATTTGTTGTAGCTGTAGGGACTCTGTACTTTTTATTTATTTATTTGGGTTTCAGTTGAATCAATTCGAAAATGCACTGGAATTCATGGCATGTTAGCGTTTAGCCATGCCAGTTTAGAGTTCATGGCAATTTGTTGTAGCTGTAGGGGTTCTGTACTTAATTATTTATTTATTTGGGTTTCAGTTGAATCAATTTGAAAATGCACTGGGAATGGTGTGTTAGCATTTGGGTATGGTGGTTTAACTTTAAACCTTTAGCTGTCACCATTTGGGTCTCTGATATTGGCTTATGGTTTAGTGGTTGGCATGGGGTGTTGTTTTCAAGACCCTGTGGGTGTGGAGCACTTGTGTTCCCTCCCCTCCTTTGATGTCAATTTGGTCCAAGTGGATGATAGTAGGATGGTAGGATGTTTTTTCTTTTATATTTTTGAAAATTGAGTTAATTGTTTCTCTTTTGCGTGTGCTTAGAAGTGTTCAAGGTATTGGGAATGTCGTGTTAACATTTGGGCATGCCAGTTTAGATTCTGTGTTAGTTTCAGGGTATTGGCAATGGCATGTTACCATTTGGGCATGCCAGTTTAGAATCCATGTCAATTTCAGGGTATTGGGAATGGCATGTTACTGTTTGGTCATGCCATTTTAGAATCCATGTCAATTTTAGGGTATTGGGAATGGCATGTTACCGTTTGGGCATGCTAGTTCAGAATCCACGTTAATTTCAGGGTATTGGTAATGGCATGTTACCATTTGGGCATGCCAGTTTAAAATCCATGTCAATTTCTTATTGATGTGACTGTCTCAGTCCTTGCTTTTATGGATGTGTGTCTGCTTTAAAATCGTAATAAATACACTGGGAATGGTGCGTTAGAATTTGGGAATGGTGCGTTAGAATTTGGGTATGCCATGCATGGTCTTGGCAAACAAAGCCTCCAAATTTTTGAAGAAATGAAATGTTGTGGTTGTAATCCAGACCATATTACCTTCCTTGGTGTTCTGTGGGCATGTTGTCATGCAGGCTTAGTGAATGATGGCTGGCAGTACTTCGAGTCTATGAGTCAATATTATCGCATCACACCTACAATGGAGCACTATAGCTGCATGGTTGATTTGCTTGGCCGTGCTGGGCTCCTAGATGATGCTCAAGGATTTTATCAAGAAAATGCCAGTTGAACCTAATGCTACCATATGAGGTTCTTTACTTGCTTCTTGCAGGGTCCATATTAATATAGATTTAGCAGAAAATAGGGCAGAATGCATTTTAGAGTTGGATCCTAACAATGCTGCACCTTATGTGATGTTGTCAAACATCTATGTAGTGGTTGGCAAGTGGGACCATGTTCAAAAGTTGAGGAAAATGATGAAAGATGGGAGAATAGAAAAAACGCCAGGGTGCAGTTGGATTGAGATCAATAAACAGGTGCATGCTTTCTTGGTAGGAGAGAAAATCACACCCACAATCACAGAAGATTTATGCAGAGTTAGAGAAGCTGTCTAGTCAGATGGAGGTGGACTATGTACCTAGCATAAGATTTGTGTTTAATAATGTTAAAGAGGTGCAGAAATAATATATCCTTTGCCACCACCTACTGAAGCTGGAAATTACTTTTTGGCTTATCAATTCATAACAAGAAATTATGAGTAATTGTCCAATTTTCCAATTGTAACTTTCTTATTTATTTTGACAACACATCGATGCCACTATCTCTCTCTCCTTGTACATGTGGTAGTGCATTGTACCCATCTGTATTCTATAAATTGATTACTAATGAAGAGTGTACAGTTCGGAGATTCTCCTGTGCCTTCTTTTGTACTCTCTTGGATTGTTGTTTTTCCACTTGTGTACACTTATCAATACAATCCTTGGAGGCTAAGACACCTATCCATGTCATTAAGAATCTTATTTTGTTCAGCAACTGCCACTTTCGGTAAGTTCATTTCCAAGATTGCCACATTAGAAGTTGTTCTGAGGCATGCCAACCTTTTCTATAATTTCAAGGATTGATGGTGTTTTTGTGAGTATTTTCAGTGATGTTGAGTGCAACAACCTAGGGATATGGTCTTTACATATTGCGTTGTCATCCTTGCATTAATTCCCAATGGTTAGATTTGGAGACACACTTTGGAAAAATATATATCCTTCTCCAATACATCGATGAAACCGTCATGCAGAGGAAGATGTCTCAGCCAATGGTCAATCAAACATCGTGATGGACAGATTGAAGAGGAACTTGCCAAATGCAACATTTTAAAGGTTTCTCCCTCCTATGAACGAATTCTCAGCCAATGATCAATAAAACACCGTGATGGACAGATTGAAAATGCATGAATATAAAGCTTTCTTGCATGGGAACATATACATATTCAGATATGGATTGCAGGATGGTTTGAAAAGTTGGGATCTGGATATGGGGATACATATTCAAGAAAATCATATGTAGAACAATAATACAACAATAATATCTTTCAAAGTTACATAATCTTCAACAAGGGTAGTTTCCACCAGCACCACATTTTCATGGGGGTTTTAGGGTGGTTTTTTGGACATATTTGAAGATGCCATTGAACATGAAAGGAAAAAAGTCAAGAATATGCAGAAAGTATGCAAAACCCCTTCAATGTAAGATAAAACAACTCACAAACCTACAAAAAATACCCACCTACAATAAAGCTAAGAATTTTGTCATACTGCATTATGCAGTTTGTGGTAATAGACCACATCAATTGCAAATTTTTAATTAACTAATTGATCTAGTAATGATTCTATATTATTAATCAAGTTGTCCTAGAAGTTTAACTTCAATTCTCTTCAACTTCACATGGGATGTGCTCCAAAATTAGCTAACTCCTATATTATTTTCCTCAGATTGTCCTGTTGTTTACATTTTAATCAACCTGCTCCGATGGTTTTCTTCCTTAGAACTACTTGTCTTAGTCCCCTGCAGGATGTAGTTATCATGGATTCCAACAGCCAGTTATGGAGTGAATAGAAAGGATGGATCCAATGAGCCTAATTCTAGTATGAAATTAAGTACTCAACGAAGAAGACTGATATCTCTATATTCATCACGACCTTTCTTGAGTAGAGGATCTCGTGTATTCAAAAAATGAGGCTAGCAGTTGAGTGGCATGTTTTATTTTTGTAACAGGTACATGGCATCGATAGATCGGCAAAAATGTTTCGTAACATACATTGCTCAGTAATATAAAGCTGATAAGAGTGTATCATATGGGTTTCTGTGTCTTTATAGATGAAGAAATTTAGAATCTAGATACGATTTTGAGTATCATTATTGACTACACAAAAATTAAGATGTTTTTTTCAACAATAACTTAAGCTTAAAGTCAGACAAAGGTCTTAGGGGACTCCATGCATACAATTTTGTTTGATATTTTGTCCTTGAAGGCATGCTTAATGGTAAAATTTATGTACTGCAGTGCCATGGTATTTTTGGTCTCTGTCAACTAAGAGTTAAATAGGAAGATAAAATCCCAAGATAAGCAACTAGGTTTTCAAGTCTCAGCTTTCAGATATGTTTTGGTTGTATTTGAAACATTTTCTACTAATTGATGTAGTCTAATTGCATTGCAAGACTTTCACCAAAGGATGAGAAAGTACTTGGGTGGATCGTTCTTCACAAACTAAGGTAAATGTGTAATGTGTCAAAAGTTAAAACCATGAACTAGAAACATAAAAAATTAGATGTCCAAATACAGATTGCTCCAATCTGCTCCTACACCACATTTTCATGGGGGTTTTAGGGTGGGTTTTTGGACATATTTGAAGATGCCATTGAACAGGAAAGGAAAAAAGTCGAGAATATGCAGAAAGTATGCAAAACCCCTTCAATGGAAGATAAAACAGCTCACAAACCTGCAAAAAATACCCACCTACAAGAAAGCTAAGAATTTTGTCATACTGCATTATGCAGTTTGTGGTAATAGACCACATCAATTGCAAATTTTTAATTAACTAATTGATCTAGTAATGATTCTATATTATTAATCAAGTTGTCCTAGAAGTTTAACTTCACTTCTCTTCAACTTGACATGGGATGTGCTCCAAAATTAGCTAACTCCTATATTATTTTCCTCAGATTGTCCTGTTGTTTACATTTTAATCAACCTGCTGTGATGGTTTTCTTCCTTAGAACTACTTGTCTTAGTCCCCTGCAGGATGTAGTTATCATGGAGTCCAGCGGCCAGTTATGGAGTGAATAGAAAGGATGGATCCAATGAGCCTAAGTCTAGTTTTAAATTCAGTACTCAACGAAGAAGACTGATATCTCTATATTCATCACGACCTTTCTTGAGTAGAGGATCTCGTGTACTCAAAAAATGAAGCTAGCAGTTGAGTGGCATGTTTTATTTCTGTAACAGGTACATGGCATTGATAGATCGACAAAAATGTTTCCTAACGTACATTGCTTAGTAATATAAAGCTGATAAGAGTGTATCATATGGGTTTGTGTGTCTTTATAGATGAAGAAATTTAGAATCTAGGTATGATTTTGAGTATCATTATTGACTACACATAGTCTCCAAGAACCCCAACATCCATTTTCCTATGACTATTTTTCACGTCCATTGATTTCGTGAATCCTTTTCCTTTCCTGTTAACCTGAGGTGAAGAGCTTAGATGCGCTGAAATTTTCTTGCTAGTGTTGGTTTTCTCTTGGTATTGGTCCTTTCTGTTCACAAAATCAGGTGAGTTATAAGTAGGGACAATAGTGTTGTTATCCGCCTCTTGATCTGTTACCAACACCCTTGCATCCTTGGAACAATCACCTGCAATTCAAACAATGTGGAGATAAAGTCAAAGATAAAGTTATCAGCTACAGTATTAAACAGTCAATAATAATAATCAGTTTCAGCTTAGCCCAACTTCAAATTTATGGAATGAGAGCTTTGATTGTAAGAGATTTGACTACTGAATTTATCTTTTTTCCTGTACTTAGTTTAGTTGTGCTAAATAAGCACCTCAGCTGTAGTTGGCCGGATATGAACAGTTGTATCAGATCCAATAAGCATACCCAGTTGAGGCTGGTGAAATATGAATAGTTGGATCAGATCCCATAAGCACCTCTTAGCTGCTGTTAGTGGGATATGAACAGTTGGATTAAATCCAAATGTTTATATCTCAGCTGTTGTTCATATCCATGTAGCATGCTATGCTGCAGGGTGCTTATTAAATGTTTAATTTTTTTTAATGTATATGTATTTTACCTTGCAACTTTTAAAACAAAAAAACATATTCCTAAGTCCTAAAACAAAACAAAAAAACATATTCTTAACACTTAGACCAACTCAAATTATACTTATTTATGATTAATAATTATGGATAAGTAATATACCTGTATTGCATGATCCTGCAGAAGAAGCCAACCCCAATGAAAATTCTAAAAAGATGCATACAGTTATTGTGACTGTGATCAGAGTAGCCTTAAGAAACCTCATTTCTTTTGGATTTCCTATCCCTTGAACTCTTTTCCTCTATGTTCTGCTTAGACCATTGAAAACTCAATATTATGCAGCACAAATTGTAATCTATACTATACTATGTCCAAAGCCCCCAAATAAATAAAGGGTTTCCTATCTACATTAATATAATCCACAACATTTAAAAAACAGGCTACCTGTCTACCATTACCATTAATTTAACTGTTGGAAGACTATATAATCTGTCACAACGTTTTTGAGCTGACTGTTGGGATGACTATCTAATACAATACGACGAGCACGGAGGACATATTTATTCCTTTTACTCGAACTACCTCTCTCTTTATGAAGCATAAAGTAGATTCTACTTAGTGGATAATCTCCCATGTCTCTGTCATGAATAGTTTATCACTTCATTCTCTTTTCTCTGGAACAAGCTTTCCTAACGGATAACCATTCATTGTTTTCTTCGTCAATTCAGGATTATAAATAATAGTGTGAGTGCTTTGTAGTCAGAAGAATATTTAGATGATTGTGTAGTGCTCAGTCCTTTTAACGCATTCACCTTTAATTCTTGCAGTGAGCATATTTTAAGAAAAAATGGGTGCAAGACTTTGTTGTGTCATAGTTCCTGTGTACATTTTAGCTGTCCAACTCTGATATCCAAGAGTATCATTATTGAGTAGGTGTCATTAGGAAGGAGAGGTATGTGTTTATTTTTAAAGTACTAATGGTAGTTCCATTCAAGGGGGTAACCTATATTGGAAGGGATAAAGTTTGCACTACTTGTTCATTGCGAGTGCCGATTATGTTGTATATATTAATTTTTCTTTTGCAAAATCAACATATATTTATCCTTAGGCAACGTGTACCATTAGGTACCATAGGAAGGAGTGTTATGTGTTTTTTTTAAAGAACTAATCGTAGTTGCATACAATATTAAAGATTTAGAACATGGAGCATGAAGGTATATTAGATGTAGTAGGCGTCATTAGGAAGGAGAGGTATGTGTTTATTTTTAAAGTACTAATGGTAGTTGCATTCAGTATTAGTTGTAATAGGCATCATTAGGTCCCACTAGAAAGGAGTGTTATATGTTTATTTTCAAAGTATCAATGCTCGTTGCTTATAAGATTGATGGTTTAGGACATGGTGAATGAAGGTAGATTAAATTGTAGGTGAAAATATCAAGTAATAATGAACACTATCATTGACCATGACAAATATTGAAGTCCAAGCTTAAAGTAGGTGGGTAGCCCCTCCTATGAAAAATATATCCCTTATGTGTTTAGTGAGTTAAAATACATAATTATTGCTATGTTATGATTGCATGATGGGATAAATATTACTTTGATAGAATTCTCCAAAGTTAGTCCATTTGTCATGTGAAGGAAGGTGAGTTCTATTGATTGTTGCTCTTATTCAGAGTGATTTTTATATGATGAGTTTGTTTGTTTGTATATTGCTTCTTTTAACTATTAATAATATCAATGTACATTTTACACATTTATACATAAACAATGGGTTGTGTAGCTTATGTCACGACCTAATAACATTTAAAATGTTAATCCAAATTGCTTAAAGAGCATAAAAATAGTTATCAAAATTGGCAACTAGGAATTCACATTTAGTGATTTTCCATAAATGTCACTTAGCACCCAAAATATAGCAACCCTAAAACTTTGCAATTAAGGCATGAGAGGAGGCAATCACACAAATCCATGAACATCAATTATGTTTTCATTCAAAGTGGACTCCTATCCATCATTAGCTAGCTTAGCATTCATGACAATGGTTGCCATCCATTGTTCTTGAGCAACTTCTCATTCTTCGAGAGAGCAAGGAAAGAACTTGTCATTTTGACATTTGTGGGTGAGGATGGGCTATGAGAGGCTAATTATGGCATTGTTCATGCATTCTTGTACATCACAGTGAATGCTATGCCTTCACCTTTCTTTAGAGTGATGCAAGTACTAGGTGCAACACAAATGTTGCAAGAGAGTCCATAAGAGGCTCCTTGCTTATGCTACAAAGACTTTTACCATAATACTCAAACAACTAACATAGAGGCACCACATCCAAATCCAATTTTTGTTCTTATATAATAATCTTCATATAGAGATTAACACAAATTAATGAACCATTTTCCCATTAAGAACTTTGTACATGTTGGCCCTGGTTAAACAAGATGTGTTCATTTGTTTTTGTATGAGGAATATGATTGCATATCCAATGAGTTGCAACACTTTTTGAAAACTAGTGAACTAAAGCATTTTATCCTCTTAAAGGGTGACCTTCCATGAAATGGGTGTAGGGGGATATTGAATGGTTGCATGACAATAAGATTGCGTAATTGTTTAGGATATTTTGTTGCCTAAGCATGGTAGATTTTTTTGCTTATTAGTGTGTTTGGAAAAATAAATTGGATTTTATGCATGTTTGTATTTGGATCTTATTGTCTTTTATTAGAATTACAAATGATGAAATCTATGTGTTAATATTGCTCCTCTTCCTGATTCTTAGAGGGTGCTAGATCAATGGAAGAGCACCTGCTTTACAAGCAGGAGATTGGTGGTTCGATTCCTCCATGCCCTAATGATATTGTAATGTATTTTTAAAGGTAAAAAATGTAGTAGTGCAAGATGGATGCAATATTAGACGCAATACTAAATGCAAAACATGAAGTAAAAGTGGACGTCACACCAAACACAAAAGTGGACACAAAATACGACCTTATGTCAGATGAAAATGTGGACATAAAAATGGATGTCACACTAAACGCAAAATTGGATGCAAAAAGAGACTCAACACTAGACACAATTAATGACTCAAAACTAGATGTAATAATAGGTCCAAAACTAGATGCAACAATAGATGAAAAAGTGGATTCCTAACTAGATGTAAAATTGGACATTAAATTGACCACAAAATATGGTGTATCGATGGACATAAAACTAGGCGTAACACCAGGTGCAAAACTGGAAGCAACATTTGGCGCAAACAAAAACTTAAAACGAGCCACAATTTTAGATGCGACGAGACAAAACATTGGAGGTAAACCTAGACGTAATATTGAATGCAAGATGGGATGCAACATTGGACACACAACTAGATGCAATATTAGATACAAACATGGGCGCAAAACTAGGCACAACACTAGGCGCAACACTGGATGCAAAATTGGGCTCAAACATAGATGCAAAAAAAGACATCAATCGGGATGCAACACTAGGTGCAAACCTAGATGCAAAATATGACATAGAACGAGATGAAACATTTGGCACAAACATGGATACAAAAAAAGACGTAAAACAATATACAAAATTAGATGCAAATGGAGATGCAACATTATAAGTAAATTTTGATGCAAAACTAGACGCAATATTGGGCCTAAAATTGGATGCAAACCTAGATGCAGAATTGGACACATAATTTTATGTAAAACATGGTGCAAAATTGGGTGCAAGACTCGACGAAAAACTAGGAGCAAAATAAGACGAAACATTGGATGCAAAAATGAGCGTGAAATTGGGTGCAAACATGGATGTAACAAAGGACGCGAAAAAAGATGCAATAGAAGTTGAAAAATTGGGCGCAAATAAAGGCATAACATTAGATGCAAAAAATTGGGTGCAAAAATGGACACAAAAATGGATGTTAAAAAGGACAAAAAAAAAGATGCAATAGACGGCGTTTTATGAAAATGTACAATAGCGCCTGGTTTAGCGCCGGATTGTTCACCACAATTATGAAAAAATTACACTAAAATCCGACGCTAAATTCGACGCTAAATCCAGTTTTTGTTGTAGTGGCATGAAAAAGGGCTGGCACTATAGAAACTTTCGATGATAGATAGTATGGGATGATGATAAAATTATAAGAAGATGATGGCAAAAACTATGATGAAGACTCTATGAATCTGTTATGATGACGATGCAATGCAGACCTGACCAAATGTGTTGATGACTGTGTAGAGAGAGAATACCTTCCTAGTTAAGAGGGAGTGTTGATGTATTTGTTACTTCAGAAGATATTCTGATGTATATTATCATTGTATGTTGTTGTACCCCCATTGGGGATGTGTGTTACCCCTTTACGGGATGTCTAAATTGTGTCTAGATATCGAGGTACAACCTTCATTGTAAGCCAGGGAAAAAGTCCCTAGAGTAACATCATGTAATATGTAATTGTGGTCTCTCTAGGAGAAGTGGGCCCCATGTGAGATGACATGTAGGCTCGGGTCTTATATTTGGTCATTGAATTGAAAGGGTATAAATAGGGAGGTGCTCTCCCTAATTTATACACACCTCACACACTCTCTAAGGTGCATGAGAGAGAGAGACGATCAAAGGAGGAGTGAAATATAGCTGCTGAACATTTCTTATTACTGCTTTTGATCATCTCACTATTCAAAAGAAGTTTACAGGGTTTTATCCTTTATGGTTTCCCCGATGAAAATCTTTGTGTCTTGTGTATCTTTTATATCTTATGCATTTTGTTGTACTTTTTATTATTTCAAATAAAGATCCTAGATAATCTAATTAGATCTTAAGAAAATCTAACATGGTATCAGAGCCTCTCTGAAAGAAGACACTGTGCGATTGCAAGAACTAAGGCTTCCTAGTTGAAGGGTGTTCTCTCCACAGATCATCAAGCAAGGAGGTCAGGGATAACTCACCTCACTAGGGAACATCTATTGGTGGTATCAGTTTTTGAATCAAAGAAGTTTCACTGTACATCCGAAATACAACTACAATGGAAGCTATTAAAAATTAGGGTTTCATGCCTAAAAACCCTAGAAGACTGAATTTAATCATTCTATAACTTTCACTATAACACAATATTGGAGAAGTTTTAGAAGCCAAAACTTTTACAGGCCGAAGAGAAATTCTTGTTGTACCTTGTGTAAAAATTTCAGCTTCAAATTCACTATACTTCAGGAGATATGGTTCCTCCAAATCAGGGTTCTAGCCTCCTCCAGAATACAGTCATAAACAGGTGACCTAGCGATATTTGCTATATCTCGGGCTAGGAAGGTCCAAACGAAATTTCTTAAGATGTTAAAGGTAGAGAATGGAATGCAGTTTATGTGGTATGCTTTTAAGACCTAGAATGTGAAACAATGACATGTGGAAATCCGTACAAGTTTTCTATGCTAAACAATCCCCAAAACAATCACCTTGGGAAATGCAGCATAAGTCCCACTTGGAAAATCCACTTCTGCTCTAACCTATGTGGTTGGAAAGAAGAATTTTGATTATGGGGTAATATTTTTTTCTTTCTTTGATTTTTATTGTGCTTTCTTTTCTTCTTCTGCGATGAATTTCTGGAACTGTTCATCAATTGGTATCTTGTTTTTGGTAGCATCCTCCAAACTCTGTGCCGCGCTAGCATATAGCTCCTCATTGTCATCCTCTTATGGTTCTTGAAGTGTAAGCTTGTGCTTCCCCTTTCCTCTCACTGGTTTCTTTCTTTTCTCTCGAGCCTTAAATAGCTCGTCAACTAGCTGATGTATATTTTCCTTTGTCATTGCATACTCAGAAGAGGGGTGTTGGATTGGGTACCTTCATCTGTCAGTACTACTTCCTCCTCCGGATTTTGTGTCGTTGGTGGTATGGAAATCCATAGAGGGTTTATTTCCCCAGTGTTTTTTCTATCAAGGGTAAAAGTGATAATATGAATTCAAACTTCATAATCTTCTTCTTTCTCCCGATCAGTCAGAGGTTCGATGATGGGTTGGTCGAATTTATTTTCTATCTATGGTATGTATAACTTAGTGTTAGACTGTTGACTGAGATTGACAAAGATTTCTTCGACTGAAGGATAGAAGTTGATATGTTCAACATTTCCTCCAACCCCCTATAGATACCAGACTGATGTATGGTCCATTTCCAGTTGAATGTGTGAAGTCAGTGGCATACATTGTCGGATATTTTGTGGTACCCTCCATCTGGATGTTTTAATTTTTAAGGCCTAGAACTAAGTATCCAACCAAATCTTGGCCGTATTTTCTCCCATTCGACAACTAGTTGTCAAAAAAGACTTGAAATTCCACATGGTGATTCTTTTTGGTTCATTGAACTCCCGGTCTTCGACTGGTTGAAGATGGTACATTGCAATCCAAATGATTAATGAGGGATATTTGATTGGGGTTCCCTCCTCTTGAAATTTTGCACAAGTGTGCTTGGTTATTTATGCTAGGTGTTATGCTAATTGGTAGAGTTTCCCTTTTTGTGATACGTTCTACACTGCTTGTAACATGTCGAGTTTTAAGTCAGAACCTTGGCGTGTGCTCGTCAGGCCTACAGAAATAATCTTCGCAGCTATCTTTGGTCTGGTATATTTGATTTGGATGATTATTAAGCCTCATGAATTCTTTCCTTCCACTGTTCCTATTATTTTTTCGAATAGGTTTGGGTTTAACCTTATAGGTACCGGTTCTTCTTTATTCGACAACCTAATAAGCCTGTAGATCATGTCAGCAGATATTTCAACAGGCCCGTTGAAATAAAACTTTCCATTGTGATATCTGCTAACAATGAACTGTGCAATTATGTCTTTTGTTCCAGCAAAGTTTTCCATGAGAGGCACATTCATATAACTGAGGATTGTGCTTACACTTAGGTTTTGAGCTTCCTCTGTCGAATTGCCATTTTCGTATGCCCAATCCTTGATCTCCTTCCATAATCTTGTCCATGATGTTTCTATAACTTTCGCACTACAAATGTTATGTAGTCGTTGTACCAAACGAGTGCTAGATTTTTCTAGCTCTTTCTTTTTGTTTGTTACGAACCTTGTAGTTGTATTCTTGGGTGCCATTATGTTGGTTGAATTCTATGGTCCACACACAGGTAACTTGGTCTCAAGGTTTCAGTTGTTCTAATTCTCTATCTCTTCACGGAATGATGTATAGGCCTCCTCTGGTGCGGTATTTATAGTGGAAATAATTGGAGGGGGCGGAGGCGTAGTAGATGGAGGTATTAATTGCTGTGTTAATGGTGGATTTTATTGTGAATGACGGTATGCTGAGGGTTCTTTTAGTGCATGTTGGATTTTTCATTCCCTATGTCGATGATCATTATTACTTGATTGGACCAGTGGTCCTTCTTCAGTCGATGTGTGTCATAGTCGTGGTGATGTCAGTGGAATGGTCAGTATTCGTAGTGTCTTTTATGTCAGTGGTTAGATCTTTCAAACAGTAATCTGCTAATTCCTGCCTGAGAATTCATCCAAGGTAATGTCATAATGATTTTTTGTAGTGTTTTCTTTGTGTTTATTTTTAGGTTTTTATAGTATTTTTTTTTCAATATTTGTTATCAGTTCAACCGTTTTTTATATGCTTCATAGCGTTTTAATCGGGCACCATTAACAATTTTTCGAAAAACACCGCCCTGTAAAATTTTAAGTCGGACTGATCCATTAGCATTGATTTCTTCTACAATGTATGGTCCCATCCATTA
Organism: Pseudotsuga menziesii; assembly: GCA_001517045.1. Classification (NCBI taxonomy): domain Eukaryota; kingdom Viridiplantae; phylum Streptophyta; class Pinopsida; order Pinales; family Pinaceae; genus Pseudotsuga; species Pseudotsuga menziesii. The sequence continues at coordinate 17,726 of LPNX010028492.1, forward strand.
TGTATGTAATTTCTTGGGTTTTCCTTTTACTCGAATATTATATAACAACGCAAGGTCTCCAACTGGAAAGTTTTTAGCTTTAATATTTTGATCGTGACAAGATTTCTGCTGTTGTTTTTGGATTTCTTGGTGTTACGTTGCAATCAGACAATGTTATTCTAGCTTAGATAGTTGTATTAATCGTTCTTTTCTAGCATTTTCAACATCAATGTGCAATATGTCGGCAATTATAAGTGCTTGTTGTCGAAAGTGTAATGGGATGACTATTTCCTGTCCATAAACAAGTCAGAATGGTGTTTGATCTGTTGATTACTTGTACATGAATGTTGTTATCAATCAGATTGCAAGGTTACAAATGATAAACATATATAATCATATAACAATAACCAAACAAGAGATAAGAATGGTAGACAAAATAACAGATTATATTACTCAAGTACACATGTGGGTTCATACAATAAACTGAATCGAGTATCTATCTGGCTAAATAACCTATATATATGGTTACAAAATAGTTATAGAAACTACCTGTTGGTTCAACCAATTGACACGACCTATGAGGTCAACCTAATCTACAATTATCCGACTAATAAGTCTAGTCGGCTTGGCCGACTAACTCCTCCAACAAGGTCTCATTTTATGGCCAGGTCTTATTTTGCATATTTGGGGTCCTCAACCTTCTAAGGCCCATTTGAGGGTCTAAATGACATTTTTTGGGGTAAAACAACCCATCTCTAGCGCCATGGGCCATGATACAATTATACACTTGGAGACCTTTATGATTCTCCAAATATCTATTAGAATAACCCTAATCTAAGTCCTAAACCTACCTTAACAAACATCTAGTTATGAAGCAGTTATGAGGTAGTTTCCAATTTGTATAGTGTTAGATTTTTAACATTAAGCTAGCATTATATTAGGATCTTTAACTAAGAGAATAACCGGCAAAACAATCAAACACAAGAGACAATTAACACAATGTTTTTCCTCGGGGAAACCATAAATGGAGAAAACCCCGCAACTTCCTTAGAGATAGAATCAACACTGAAAGTTAAACCCAAAAACAATAAGATGATCTCCTGACAGTAGTAACCTCTTTCTTCCTAGCCCTAGTCTCTTCTTCTTCCTTAGCTATGCGCTGCAACTGAGTGTGTGATAAATAGAGAGGCTAGCTCTCTATTTATACTAATTCTCTACTTGACAAAACCCTAATAGGGCCGACTTCACTAGGTGAATATAACAACCCTAGTGCCCCGAAACTGTGGGGACTTTAACCCTTGACCAATAGGAGGGTTACCCACAATGACTTGACATGAATTGTTTACATTATAGAAACTCTCGATCGGAACATCGCGGCATGACATGACTCAATTACATTACAGACACATCCTGAAATAAACATTGGGGTATAATACATAAGATACATAAGTGAATACATTCTGAAGTTACAATTACATCAACACTCCCTCTTAAGTAGGAAGGTATTCTCTCGACACAATTTATTAGCACAAGTCTTCTTCTCCGTATCATCTGGATCATCCTCGAGTTCTCGTCATCTTCAAGTCATCTTCATTTGGATCTAGATCATCACTCGATCTGGATCATCACAGGAATATCATCACTGGATCTGGATCATCACTCGATCTGGATCATCACTGATGGATCATCATCACATAAATCATCACAAGTGCTATCTCATGATTCTTCTTGATACAAGAAGTTCTACAGAGCCAACCCTTTTTCATGCTGGGTGTAGGCCTAGCCTCCATGTAGGTATTTTTCAACACTTATATTTGACCCTAAGTTAGAATGGTCCATCCAGCACTTACATCTGACCTTGACTCATCAAAAAGGCATGCCCAATACTCACATCTGACCATTAGAGAACACATCCCACAGTCATATCAGAATGGCCCCCAGTCCTAGACTGAGATTTCCTGGTAACTGACCAGGCATTAGAGGAATTTTGGGGTCTAAAATGGGCCTCCTAAGGAAAATAATAAAATAATAGTTGAAATAATAAAATAATATTCATTAATTTTGGAGTAAGAAAGAAAAAAACTACTTTTTGTGTTCGTATTTTCGACATATCTCCCTGTGTTTTTACTCAAATTTCGATCGAGAGAGCTTGTTGGATGCGGAATTTGATTCCGCATCCAACGAGCTCTCCCGATCGAAATTTGAGTAAAAACACAATGAGATATGTCGAAAATACGAACAAAAAAAGTAGTTTTTTTTAATGACAAATATGTCAATTCAACCATTATGGTTGACTTATTTTATTGAAATTCTATTGGTTCTTGAATTCCAACTCACAAAAACTTATTTTGGCACAGTTTCTTATAAGGCCCATTTTAGACCCCAAATTTCCTGTAATGTGCCTCCATTCTCCCAGAGAATGGCATCAACCCTTATATCTGGCATCAACCCTTATATCTGATCAAGTGGGAACCAATCCCTCAATCACATCAGAATGGCCATGTGCTCACATCTGATCATGTAAGACTACATATTACAGTCGTATCAGAAAGGCCCTTAGTCCCAGACTGAGTATTCCTGGTAACTGACCAAGCACCTTCATTCCAAGAATGGTAATAGAACTTATATCTGATCATGTAGGAACCAATCCTACAGTCATATCAGAATGGCTCAGCACTCAGATCTGACATGGAAGGAACCAATCCTCTCACCATGATAGAATGACTCAGCCCTTACATCTGACCATGGAAGGAACCAATCCTCTCACCATGTCAGAATGGCTCACGGACTCATCACTTCCCCTTGGAAGGAACCTCGATCTGGAGAACACCAAGCTTCTCCCTGAAGTACTCAAACTTCAATCTAGCCAATGGATTCATCAACACATCAGCTATCTATTCATCCATCGCAACATACTGGAGCTTCACTGCTCCCCTCTGCACCATATCCCTGATATAGTGATACTTGATCTCGATATGCTTCGACTTGTCATGGAACACAGGGTTCTCCAACAACTTCACACAACTCTGGTTGTCACAATATATACAAGTAGCATCCAACTGGAGATCAAATAAATCAGATAGTAGCTTCCTGAGCCATACTTCCTCACAACTAGCTGAAGAAGCTGCGACATACTTTGCTTCAATTGTACTCAGTGCCACACAGCATTGCTTCCTTCTAAACGAAGAGATCACACCTGATCCCATGCTGAAACAACACCCTAAAGTGCTCTTCCTATTGATGGCACTGCTTGCCCAATATGAATCAACATAACTCTCCAGGTTAATCTTCTAACTCACCTCATACTTGAGCCCATAATCAATTGTACCCCTCAGGTACCTCAGAATATGATTTGCAGCAATCAAGTGAACATGTCTCGAATCTGTCAGGAACTGGCTCAAGGTGTTCACAGCAAATCAAATATCTGGTCTCGTGTTCATCAGGTACATCAAGGACCCAATCATCTGAAGATACATTGTAGCATCAATCACTTCTGATGAAGCATCACTCAATAGATTCAGGTTTGATGCCATAGGTGTGGTCATGGCCTTGTAGTCCATTATCCCAAACCTCTTCAGGATCTCTACTGCATACTTCCCTTGTCTGAGGGAGATTCCATCTTCATTCTGCCACACCTCCATGCCTAGAAAATAATGCATCAAACCCAAGTCCTACATTTCAAACTCAGCAGTTAACTTTCTCTTCGTATCAACAATCAACCCATCCATACCTCTTACAAACAGATCATCTACATACAGTAGGAGCATCACTGAGTTTCCACCTTCAACCTTGTAGTAAAGGTTGGAATCTGGTTTACTCTTGGTAAATCCCAAACTGGATAGAAAGCTGTCAATTTTACTGTACCATGTCTTGGGTGCCCGTTTCAAACCATGCAGGGCTTTCTTCAATCTACATACACGAGACTCCCTATCATGTGTCTCAAAACCGAGTGGCTAATCCACATACACTTCCTCTTCTACTACACCATTCAAGAAATAAGTCTTGACATCCATCTGGTGTATCTTCCATTTCATCACTGCATCCAGAGCAAGTACTGATCTGATGGAAGTGTATCTAGCTACAGGTGCAAAAGTTTCTTCATAATCTATTCCTTCTTTCTGGGAGAAGTCACGAGCAACAAATCTTGCCTTATATTTTTCTATGCTACCATCTGCAACATGCTTGATTTTGTAGATCCATTTGGAAGTTACAACAGACTTCCCTTCTGGTCTTGGGACAACATCCCAAACATCATTCTTCATGGTCGATTGATACTCTTCGATCATAGCATCCTTCCATTCTTTCCATTCTGCCGCTTCTTCATAATTGGAAGGTTATTTATCGATGAAATCACATAATAATGCTACATATCTGGAGAAGGACCTTGTCCTCTTTCTTTCTCTGTGATTCTCTTCTGGAGCCCCATATCTTTCCGCACCTTGGATAGCTTCTTGTACCCAAGCAGGTTTCCTCTTCTGAGGATTCTTCTCCTGAGGTGGATCTATAGGTTCTTGAGGTTCTTCAAATTCTCGATCTTCTTCTTGAGTTTCTTCGTTCATGGTTGTATCATGAATTATGGGTGCTTCTGCTTCTTCAGGTTCTTTAGCAGGTCTCTTTCTGGATTTGTTGTAAGCTGAGTCTTCATCAAATGTCACATCCCTACTGATGTTGTTCTTCTTGAATCCTAGGAAGTATATTCTGTAAGCCTTTGAGCTTTTCGAGTATCCCACAAATATACCCTTCTTTCCTGAAGGATCTAATTTTGTCCTCTTCTCTTTTGGAATGTGTATGTACACTGGACAACCGAATATTCTGAGATGGTTGACTTCTAGTTTCTTTCCGGAAAAGACTTCTTCAGGTGTCTTATTCTTGAGTACTCTATGTGGATTACGGTTTTGTACATACATCGCTGTTCTGGTAGCTTCTGCCCATAGATGCATGGGAAGATCTTGATTATGAAGCATAGCTCTTGCAGCTTCCATGATAGTTCTGTTCTTCCTTTCTACAATCCCATTTTGTTGTGGATTATATGGAGTGGACAACTCCCTCTTAATCCCTGAGTCTTTGCATAATTCTTTGAATTCACTCGAAGTGAATTCTCTGCCATTATCTGATCGAAAGGTCTTGATCTTCTTTTCTGTGTGGTTCTCGATCAATGCTTTGAATTCCTTAAACTTGCTGAAAACTTCATCTTTGTTATTCATGAAGTAAATCCATGTCTTCCTAGAAAAGTCATCAATGAAAGAAACATAGTATACATACTCGCTCAGTGAACTTGATGACATTGGTCTGCATACATCAGAGTGGATTATTTCTAAGATTCCTTTTGCTTTGCTCTCTCTACTTAAAAATGTCTTCTTTGTATTCTTTCCTTTCGCACATCCTTTGCAGACTCCATCGTGTTTTTCTTGTATTTCTGAAAGACCTTCAACAACTTTGCTTGCAAGTGGTAGTGCTCTGTAATGCACATGTGCAAGAATTCTATGCCATAGTTGATTTGTCTCTACTGTGTCATGGATCAAGGCTTGTTCTGGATGGCCCTTTAATTTGTACACACCTCCCTCTTGTTCCCCAATTATTACTGCATCATCGAAGGTCTTTCCTTTTGGCCACATGAGAACTTGGCCATCTACAAATGCAGCCCTCATGACTTTTGCATCTAATGCAAATATGGAGAGGAGGTTCTTCTTGAGTCCTGGTACAAATAATACATCCTTCATCTTCATGGAATTTCTAGAGTCTAGCTTATAGGAGGATTCCCCACTACCTTTTATTGGATATTGGTAGTCATCTTCGAGCTTCACCTTGTGAGGTGATTCATGTTCTGATAGTCTCACAAAATAATCTTTGAATCCCGTCATATGTTTGGAATCCCCACTATCTATAAGCCAATCATTGCTTCCATGTGTGATGTTTCCCGTGAGAGCAGAAATCAAAACATATTCTTCATCACTTGAAAAATCATCACTTTCTTGCTTTTTTCTCTTTGAGGAAGGTTCATCATCTTCTGTAGCATGAGCATGATGTCTTCTCTTGTTGTTTTTCTTCTTGTGAGGGTTTATTTTGCTTTTATAACAATCTTTGGCAAAGTGTCCTATTTCATCACTAGTATAACATCTGAGTTGAGATTTATTGTAGGAAGAGTGCTTACCTTTAGAATGATGATGATGATGGTCCCTTCTAGGTTTCTTGGATTGAACTGTGAGAGCTTGATCTTCACTTCCCATCTTTTCTTCTCGAGTTTCTATCCGAGCTTCTTCTTGTGAGCATTCTTCCCAAAGTGTTGGAGCAGGGTCCCGCAGCTACAGAAGAAGCTGCTAGTTTTGGCGGAAAGAAGTTAAGACAAAGCTACGACGCCGTAGCACGTTTCCAGCTGGAGAGCAGAGCTGGAAACCATGAATTTTAAGATAGAAAAGTCAAGAAGGCAATGGTACTTGAGCGGCCGAGAAGAGAGAGCTCAACCACTGCATTGAAGGCAGCGACGGAAGACAGGAGGGCTCAACGACCCTCATAAAGGAAAAGGAGCAACAAGGATGAAGCATTGAAGGTGAAGGACAAAAAAGCGAAGCGGTGCATAGTACCCATGATCAATGCCAGGAAGCATGGAAGATTGCAGAGAGCTGTGGTGTGACGGAAAGCGGCTACCTCAAGTACAGATATGGCCGACCGTCACTAAGTTAGGTTTTGGGTTACTGTTGGGACAGGCCCACAGTGTTGTAATGGCACGACCTTCGGGCTGCCTATATAAGAATATATTTTGTATTGTAAAAGGGTTGGTTAGTTGGTTGACAGGTTGAAGAGATAGCTAGTCATTTTGTAGTTAGTAGTGTTTTGCAGACTATTAGACTGTTGTAAAAGCCTAGCTCTGGTTCTGTTATTAGCGGTAGCAATCTTACGGTAACCAGTAGCTGGCTTATAGAATATGTATGTAAAGATCCACAGGGATCAATAGAGAGGGAAGAGTATATTGTAGGAGAGAAATATAGAAGAAAAAAGAGATCTAAGAGAGAAGATCTTAAGCTGCATATGCGGTGCAGCAGAACTGTGTTTTACCTTCCCCTGAGCTATAATAAAAACACAGTTCTGTGGACGTAACTTCCATCCTGGAGGTGAACCACGTTAAAATTAGTGTTATGCGATTGGTTTATGTGTTATGTTTATTTATGCATTTCTCTGTCAGTTTATGGACTTTGTTTACAGTTTAATGAATGAATGTGTTAATCAGTTCACAACAATAGAGAAGGATAAATATAGGTTAACGTCTTTGGCATGCTATTTATGGTTCATTTATGCTCTGCAGAAAACGGTCTCTATTCCTGTATCGAATAGCCTTGTATGTTAAGTCTTGCATGTCGACACGAGTAACGCTAAGTGCGCCAAACCGCGGAGGTAGGATATCACAGAGAGGTGATACCGCACCGGCAGAGGAGCTGCGGTGCGCGATACCGCATGTGAAGGACTTAGCATTGGGCAGAATCTGCGTGTCGCACCGTGCACGACGATGTGATAAGGTTGGAGATATCACGGTCCTGAGAAAGTGCGCGCCGCAGGAAAGGATCGCACGGCGGTATAAAGGAATATCTTGTGGCTAGAAGAGCTGCGACTCAAGGAAATCGTGCGACGCGAGCAGAAGATCGCGCGACGCGCAGAGGAGAGACCGTAGCTAGGAGAGCTGCGAGCCATTAGTGGGATTGCCACAGAACCCGGTCCAAGATGCTTGAGTCCTTGGCCAACCCATTAGAGTCACTTCGGGTGAGACTTCAGGCCGCTTTGTGGTCTATCACCGAAAGGGCTAGTGATCTAGGGGTGTTGTTGGTTGATTATAGTAAACCCAGGTCTGCCCATCGCAGCCAACAAATGGTTCCGTTGCCGGCTTTGAAAAATTGAGCGCTAATGTTCTGTTGGCATCCCACTAGAGAAGAGTTTCACCAGTGGTTGGATTCAAACCTAAGGGAGTTTACCCAGAAAGAAAATCGGAGCCCTAAACTGAGCACAGAGGCCTGGTTAGAAAAGCATATCGCTTCAGATATACACGCTATATTTTTTGCAACCTATGGAAACAAGCTTTTCGACTGGTTATCCAAGTTGACAGATAGGAACATATTCAAGAAGAAAAGAAACATTGTCTGGACACCGGAGCTAATTCAGACGGTGCAGAACCTCGACAATCCCATTACGAGAGCAGTATACTTCTGGCTTGCGAGTGTGCTAGGAGGCTTTGTTACAGAATTTGCAGTTGCCCGGAGAAAAAGCTTCAGCGAGGCTGAGCGGTACTTCTTCAAAGGATATCGTGGTAAGTACCTAAAGTCTCTAAACTTGTCCATTAAGATGCTGCTACATGAAAAAGGAGTAATGGACATGGTTTCATATGAATAAGTAAAGATAGTAATGTCACAAGAGTTTGAAAGTGATTTTGATGACATTGGACGCACACGTAGTGGCAAGAAATATAAAGTAACCTTCGGCTCTCCTGTATTTTGAGACAGTTCAGACAATATTAGGCAACCGAGTCCTAGTACCATAGAAGAACCAGAGGGGGGTATCCCTTACCAGCCCTACACCCCACAGAAATATACCGGGACTCAGAGTAATCCCGTAGGTACTCCATCCAGTAGCTCACAGACAGTACCTACTGCCGCTACGTCACCTTCACCTACACCGCTGAGTGGTAGTAATCCAGTCAATCAGAACCCACCATAGAGAAATAGAATGGGAGATGATATGAAGCTACCTACCTTTAAGGGTACAGGAGCAGAGGACCCGGAACATCATTGGTTTCTATGTGAAGCTATGTGGACCATTAAAACAATCAACGACGATAACCTTAAACTTGTACAGTTGGTCACTACATTCAGAGATCGAGCTTTAACATGGTACATAAAGTATACCACAGTACCCAAGACACTTGCCCAGGTCAAGAACGCCATGATTAAAGAGTTCAAGAAACCTAAGTCTGAATCTCAGTGCATTACAGAGCTCAAGGATATTAAGCAGCTATCATCAGAATCAGTGTGGGACTTTGACCAGAAATTCAAAGCTCTTATAGACCAAGTAAGTTTTGAGTTTGCGCCGGAGCAGCATAAGGAATGGTTTATCACAGCGTTGCTCCCTCACATCAGAGTGCCATCAATGCAGTAGAAACTCCAGAGGCAGGATGACGCGTTGGAGATGGCGATGAAGCTAGAAGCTTCACCTTTAGCAGAAACCAGTGCAGGCATGACAACTCTACAGAACAAGTTGGCCAATCTCACGTTACAGATACACGAACTTAAGAAAGGAAAAGAGGTTATGCAAGACATATGGTGCCTACGATGTAGAGCACAGGGTCATACCAAAGACAACTGTCCAATCTTTGCAGAATATCTAGCGTCAGGGGCTCCTAACCCCTTACCATGAACGCAAGGGACATGGTGTGAAATATGAAAAACACAAGGACACCCACCTCAGCAATGCCCTTTGCTTCAGAAGTACGTACAGACACCTAAGAACCTATACTTTGTCTTTTGCAGCTCTGTCGGACATGATGAATAGAATTGCTGAGCTTATGATCTCATGTTAGATAGAAAACATGACGTATACAGAGTCCAGTCAGAAACACAGGGTCCAGCAGTAGGACCACATCCTGATCCGACTTATGGTGGCCGGGGAGGAGGATTCAGAGGACGAGGCCATGGAGGAGGATTTGCAAGAGAAGAAGGCTTCGGCAGAGGAGAGGGTTTTGGTCGTGGTCGCGGACCAATCACTTGTTATAACTACAGAGTTGTAGGACACTATGCTAGGGACTGTTAGAGCCCCACTACTACTTGTAATTACTGCAAATCTTATGATCATACCATAGAGGAGTGTCCTACCTTGATAGCTAAGATCAAAGATACTAATCCAGCGGTACACCAGAACATCCAACTTATTGTTGCTGAGCAGGCAGAACCAGAACCAAGAGTCAATATTGTGACTCGTAGCGGTGCTTCCACCAGTGGGACATCGCAGGAGACCGGAAAGAACATAAGTCAGGAGTGGGTGCGCAGAGCTCCTGGTAAAGCAACAGCACTTGAACTACAGAATAATAAAGAGACATTTCATGAAGCTAAGGATTCCTTCGATGAACCTACACAATCAGGATCGCAGGTACCGCCGTCTAGGGGCGTACCGCAGCAAGCGCCTTGTGGCGATAGCCCAGAACAGATACCGCAGGCTACCACATCGGGAAGATGCGACGAGAATGAATCGACAGGAAGTATACAATCCTTCCTGCGCAGTTGTTTGAAGCTCTTGAGAAATGAAAAAGCTATCGGTGAGCTACAACACATCATAGATCAGTTTCAGCAACCTTCTCTCTCGGGCAATGCACACCGTGCTGTTCATAATATTACAGGACATACAAGGACCAGAAGGGAGATGAAACTCACAGCACAGATTGGAGAGTTTGAAATGGACAAAGTCATCTTAGATATGGGATCAGAGGTGAATGTTATAACTAAGCAGACCTGGGAACAGATGGGTAGCCCTCAGTTAGCCATATCGCCTATCCACCTGAGACTAGCTAATCAGCAGCGAGTATCACCATTAGGTCGACTGCCGCAGGTGCCAGTTGACATTGACGGAGTTTGTACTTTTGTGGACTTCGAAGTTATAGAAATTATTGGCGACAGTCAACCGTATCCAGCACTATTAAGTATCGATTGGGTGATTGGTAGCAAGGCTGTCATCGACCTTAAGAGAAGACAAATGACCTTTGAGGATGCGGAGATCCGGGTCATCGCACCACTGGATCCTTACCAAGGTCCTAGATATATCGAACCTATCCGAGCCGAGGAGGAGGCACATAACATGGATAGTATTTACCAGATGACTGCGAACTAGAGCGACTACATCAATCCAACCGCAGAAGGGAACATTAGTTGGCAATGTGACAGCTCATGCGCATCAGATTCTGATATTGGTCTAGAGAACTGGCAGAACAGACTTTACAAAGTCTCAGCGCGCAGATGTGCGTTTATGAGTAAATCACTGTGATGGATTGGCGCAGAGATCACTGAGATTCCATCATATCATGGTTTAACAGATATTCAGGAATTCTTTGAGTAGTTTGAGCAGCAGATTCCTTATGAGCAGAGAATCGCAACTATGGACCTTGCAATACGAGCCACACCTGCAAGATGGTGGTACGCGCATAAAGAAAATATCGCATCATGGGATGATATTAAAAGATTAATGGCGATCAGATTTTCGGTCAACAATGAGTATGTCCCGCAGAAGTACATAGGAGAAACTAACCCCAGAGCACACATTCGGACATGTGAATAGAACTGGTCGGACATTCCAGAGGATGAATGGGTTCACAGATTCATTCACACATTGGACACAGTTCCAAGGAACTGGTACACAGAGACCGAGTTGCACAAGGGGACAACCACATGGTCACTTATGACAGACAGTTTCCTACTTACCTTCGCATTTGACTCAGAACATCCAAGTGTTGCTCAGGCCGTAGACATAATAAAGATCAAGATATTCGAGGACTGTACCATCTCAGTGCAGGCTCAACCTGAGTGGACCATTTAGTTGCAAGACGCGCTTGAGTGCTATAACTTCGCAGCAAAGATAGACAGTGAAGATAAGGACGAGGATGAGGATCCTCGCAACACCAACATTCTGGAGTCAGAAGGGACTCGCGATGTTGGGGGACCACAGTTAGAGATTCCAGCAATCACCGAACCTATCAAGATTAAAAAGATCAATATTGGCACAGATGCAGAACCCAAGTTTGCCTCTATTGGAGACTATTGGAATGATGAAACAGTCGGACAGATTGCCGACTTGTTACATGACTATCAGGACCTATTTCCCACCAAGTTCACATAGATGAAGGGAATAGTTGGAGACTTGGGAGTTATGAGGATACCATTGAAGGAGGATGCTAGACCAATTAAGCAGTGCCCATATAGATTGAATCCGCGCTACAAAGAAAAAGTAAAGGATGAAATCGATAAGATGCTAGCAGCAGGTATCATTGAGCCGGTAGAAGAAAGTGAATGGGTTAGCCCCATGGTCGTACAAGAAAAGAAAACAAAAGGAGACATCAGGATCTATGTCGATCTGCACAAGCTCAACGATGCATCGTTTCACGATCCATTCCCGACACTGTTCACTGATGAGGTATTAGGCAACGTGGGAGGACAAGAGGTCTACTCTTTCACTGATGGGTTTTCAGGCTACCATCAGATCAGAATACATCCAGAAGATCGGTCCAAGACCACCTTTGCAACAGAATGGGGCTCGTTCCAGTATACGGTAATGCCCTTTGGTCTTAAGAATGCACCAGCTATATTTTCTAGATTAGTCGTTGCTGTATTTAAAGAATACATTCATAAATTATTAGAAGTATATTTTGATGATTGGACTGTATTTGGACTAATTGACAAGCATATAGGAGACTTA
>LPNX010028492.1:30254-210735 GCA_001517045.1 Pseudotsuga menziesii
TAGCATCTCATTAGGGGTTGTTTTAACACAACCAGGAGAAGGGGACATCGAACACCCTATCGCATATTCCAGTAGAAAGCTCTCGACAGTAGAAAGGAACTACACCACAACTGAAAGGGAAGGCTTAGCTATGGTGTATGCACTGCAGAAGTTTAGGCACTACCTGTTGGGTTCCCCGTTCAAGATGTTTACTGACCATTCTGTGTTAAAGTATTTGGTGAATAAGCTAGTGTTAGGGGGGAGAATCTGTAGATGGTTACTCCTCTTTCAGGAGTATGATTTTGAAATCATTGTGAAACCAGGAAGATTGAATGCAGGACCTGATCATTTGTCACGGATAGACTCAGGAGAAGAGACAAGTAACCTAGATGACAATCTACTGGATGCGCCGTTGTTCTCTATCCAGATCGCAGATGAGTACTATGCCGATATTATTCAATTTCTCACTACGGGAGTAGCACCTGACGAGTTTACTAAGCAGGCAAAAGAAGCAGTTGGTTGTTAAAGCAACAGACTTCACCCTCATCACAGGACACCTATACAAGTTAGGCCCGGATGAAGTTCTGTGTAGATGTGTGATGCTTCATGAAAAAGATGCTATTATCAGAGAGGCACATTCAGGAACCGCAGGAGGTCATTTCGCAGGAAAGCTGACTACGCAGAAAATCCTAGAGGTAGGATTATGGTGGCCTACGTTGCATCAAGACACCAAGGACTTTTGCAGATGCTGCAATATCTACCAAAGGGTAGGAAAACCCTCGCGACGTGATGAAATGCCACTGCGACTGCAGGTCACGTTGCGCGCATTTGACAAATGGGCTATAGATTTTGTGGGTCCTATCAACCCACTAGGAAAGCGCACTGGTGCGAGATATATTATCACTGGAACAGAGTACCTCACCATATGGGCAGAGGCCAAAGTAGTAAGAAATTGCGATGCTGCTACAGCTGCACAGTTCCTTTTTGAAAACATCATTAGTAGGTTTGGATGCCTAGTAATTTTGATGAGTGATTAAGGCACACATTTCTTGAACAACACTATTGAGGCATTGACAAAAGAATTCCAGATCCAGCACCATAAGAGCACTCCCTACCATCCACAGGCTAATGGTACAGTGGAGGCCTTTAATAAGATTTTAGAAAATGCTCTTACTAAGATCTGCAATAGCCAGAGGAATGATTGGGACCTCAGAGTTAACGCTGTTTTATGGGCATACAGGACCACATGCAAGAAACTTACGGGACACACACCTTTCAGCTTGGTGTATGGACAGGAGGCTGTTATGCCTATGGAGTATATTCTTCCCAGTTTAAGAAACACTCAGATTACCGAGATGACTGATACAGACACAGTCGAGGAAAGGTTAGCACATTTGCTTGCCTTAGAAGAAGACAGATTCATCGCCGGATTCCATCAGAAAGTGCAGAAGGCACGAGAAAAATCTTGGCATGACAGACACATTAAGAACAAGACTTTCAAGATCGGAGACCTAGTGCTCCTCTATGATAGCAAATTCATTAAGTTTCCAGGGAAGTTCAAGACACATTCGCTGGGGCCATACCAGATACAGCAAGTCACAGAGGGAGGTGCCGTTCAGCTCAGCCAACTGAATGGGGAGCTTTTTCCCACATGGATTAATGGCAGTAGGCTTAAGCCCTATAGTGATAGCCACCACGCCTCTTAACCGGTCTAAGCAGTGCAGATGTCCAGTGTAGTTGAAAGGAGGCATCGCACTGGGAACAAGTCTACACCGGCCAAAAAAAATAAAAATAAATAAATAAATTGTTTTATGCAGGTGATGCAGAGTCGCATCGCAGCAGCGTGATGTTTCCCCATGCCACGTACTCAGTTTTGCAGCCGACAAAGGCCAGTCAAGTCAGCAGCTAACAGGTAGTTAATGAGGTAATGATCCGTATATTTTACCATAGATTTGGCAGCAGTATAATTAATTTTTCCAGATTTGGCAAATCTCTGACGATACCGACACCTGTGCACACACGTTTCGAGGGAAATTCGATCGAATTTCCGCATTTATTAGGGATCGGATGGCGGGTGTGGTTTTGTCCAGGCGTTAATGACGACCGACGGGTCCAGTCTAGATGACCGTTGCATCCGGGATTATCGTATTGGGCATAAAAGCAGAAAGTATTCAATTGAGACGGTTACATTTGCAGAAAAACTGAGAGCCATAGAGTTAAGTTGTTAAGAGTTCTGTGTCCAGAGCTAAGTGGTTACAGAGTGCTGTGATTTTCAGAAGTTGCAGCCAGTGCACGCCCGCCATTTTGTAATAAGTGGGTTATGTTCGAGGACAAACCTCTAGAAGGCATGCTGAGACGTTTTGACCCTGGTGGCCGTAGGTCTACCATGACGACGTCGCCCAGGGTTGTGAAATTAAGTACAACACAAGTCAGACAGCCACTAAGGATGAAGAGTCAAGCGCTAGAAGTAGAAGTTGTCACCAAAGTCTCTGCTAAGGAGAAGAAGAACGCCGAGCCGATCACTGAATATAAGAAAGCAGAGTAGAATAATGATGAGAAGAAATCTTCCGCTAGGTGAAAAGTAAAAATGAGAAAAAGAAAGCAATGGGAGAAGGTCGCCGACCTATCTGATCAGCTAAGAAAAGCACCAAAGATTGCGGAGGCAACGCAACAAAAATATGATGATCAGAAGTAGCATGGGTACTTGGAGCACTTCGAAGAGAAGAGAAGTGGAAGGGGAGAGCAAACCCAGCAGTCGGTCGAATTCCTGGAGGCAGGCAAAGGCTTTTTCTCGGAACGGAATTGATGGTTTGCCCCTCCTTCATATACGAGGCTCCAGGCTGAATGAAATGTTTGAGAGGGTTGGAAGATACATACTTTCCTTGTGATAAAAGTTCTAACCTAGATAAAGAGGAAAGGATATCTGTAGAAAACCTCTCAAACAATAGAAGGCTCTTAAAAGGTTTCAGGAGCGAAGAGAGTGAAACCATGACAGTGGGCAGGAAGGATAAGAGAGCCCAGTGAACCAAGTTACATAAAATATAAAGAGAGTGTCGAAGTGATGCAGAAGGAAGTCACAGGACTTTGTGACAGGTTGCAGAGGGCTTCGCAGGAAGCCAAGGAAAAGCTACAGCAGGAGAAGCCCGCTGCAGGTGGCTCGAGGACGAGCCACAAGTAAGTGTTAGGGGACTGTTGGAGCAGGGTCCCGCAGCTACAGAAGAAGCTGCTAGTTTTGGCGGAAAGATAAGTTTTGGTGGAAAGAAGTTAAGACAGAGCTACGATGCCGTAGCACGTTTCCAGCTGGAGAGCAGAGCCGAAAACCATGACTTTTAAGATAGAAAAGCCAAGAAGGCAACGGTACCTGAGCGGCCGAGAAGAGAGAGCTCAACCACTGCATTGAAGGCAGCGGCGGGAGACAGGAGGGATCAGCAACCCTCATAAAGGAAAAGGAGCAACGAGGATGAAGCATTGAAGGTGAAGGACAGAAAAGCAAAGCGGTGCATAGTACCCATGATCAATGCCGGGAAGCATGGAAGACTACAGAGAGCTGTGGGGTGATGGAAAGCAGCTACCTCAAGTGCAGATATGGCCGACCGTCACTAAGTTAGGTTTTGGGTTACTGTTGGGATAGGCCCACAGTGTTGTAATGGCACGACCTTCGGGCTGCCTATATAAGAATATATTTTGTATTGTAAAAGGGTTGGTTAGTTGGTTGACGGGTTGAAGAGCTAGCTAGTCATTTTGTAGTTAGTAGTGTTTTGCAGACTATTTGACTGTTGTAAAATCCTAGCTCTGGTTCTGTTATTAGCGGTAGAAATCTTACGGTAACCAGTAGATGGCTTATAGAATATGTATGTAAAGATCCACAGGGATCAACAGAGAGGGAAGAGTATATTGTAGGAGAGAAATATAGAAGAAAAAAGAGATCTAAGAGAGAAGATCTTAAGCTGCATATGTGGTGCAGTAGAACTGTGTTTTACCTTCCCCTGAGCTATAATAAAAACACAGTTCTGTGGACGTAACTTCCATCCTGGAGGTGAACCACGTTAAAAATCAGTGTTATGCGATTGGTTTATGTGTTATGCTTATTTATGCATTTCTCAGTCAGTTTATGGACTTTTTTTACAGTTTAATGAATGAATGTGTTAATAAGTTCACAGCAATAGAGAAGGATAAATATAGGTTAATGTCTTTGGCACGCTATTTATGGTTCATTTATGCTCTGCAGAAAACGGTCTCTATTGCTGTATCGAATAGCCTTGTATGTTAAGTCTTGGACGTCGACACGAGTAATGCTAAGTGCGCCAAACCATGGAGGTAGGATATCACAGAGAGGTGATACCACATTGGCAGAGGAGCTGCGGTGCGCGATATCGCAGGTGAAGGACTTAGCGTTGGGCAGAATCTGCGTGTCGCACCGTGCGCGGTGATGCGATAAGGTTGGAGATATCGCGGGCCTGAGAAAGTGCGTGTTGCAGGAAAGGATCGTGTAGTGGTATAAAGGAATATCTTGCGGCTAGAAGAGCTGTGAGGCGAGGAAATTGTGCGACGCGAGCAGAAGATCACGCGACGCGCAGAGGAGAGACCACAGCTAGGAGAGCTGCGAGCCATCAGTGGGATTGCCACAGAACCTGGTCCAAGACGCTTGAGTCCTTGGCCAACCCATTAGATTCACTTCGGGTGAGACTTCAGGCCGCTTTGTGGTCTGTCACCGAAAGGGCCAGTGATCTAGGGGTGTTGTTGGTTGATTATAGTAAACCCGGGTCTACCCATAGCAGCCAACACAAAGTCTACTGAGCTTGACTAACTTCTTTCTGGCACATATTCCTTGAATAAAGGAGTCCCATGATATAGGGAGACCATTCAAGGTGGTCATTACAATCTTTGCATTTTCTACTTCTTCGTCTACTGCTTCTAGATGTTCCTTGATCTGAGAGACTCTTGTGAAGTAAGACTGGATGGTCTCTGCATTCTGAATCTTCACATTCTTCAATTCGTTCCTCAAAGTCATTTCCTGTTTATGTTCTTTCCTTCAAACAATTTGGTGAGGGCATCAAACATAGCTTTGGGTGTCTTTAGGGAGGACACCTGTGGTATGAGGTGATCCTTGATTGAATAAGCAATAATCCTATTTTCCATAACCAACTTATTCTTGTGTAAGGCCTTAGCCTCATCTCCCTTTGGAACTGGAACCTCCTCACTGATATAGGAGTCCAACTCATTTTCATCGAGGATGAGGGAGATCCTATACTTCCAGGCTCGGAAGTTATTAGCTCCCTCGATATTTTTATCAAGCTTGGTATGATGAGACATCTTAACTGAGAACCTCAAATGGAAATACAAAATATTTATATCTTACCAGGTCAAGATGTTGGATCTTGATTTGGAGCTGAAATTCTGCAGTGCTGGTTCATGAGCAGATTAGGGTTTTGCTTTTCCGGAGTTCTGTCCAACCAAATGCTTTGATATTGATCTCTAACTTTGATTTTGAGGAGGATATCAATCCAGGCCTGGGCTCACTGAAAAATTCCACTTTTGTGGAAAGCCCTAATTTTCGGCAGCAGTGTCGGGTCCAAAACTGAAAAACCTCAAAATTGGATTCTGCTTCGACAGAAAGATGCGCCCTAGGGAGGAGAGTTATTCCAACCTTCTTTTTCTGAAAATCTATGGAGAGATATCCACAAAGTAGGAATCCCTAGTTCTCGCAGCTGCACAATGTCTTCTTCTTAGATTAGCTTTGATACCATGTTAGATTTTTAACATTAAGCTAGCATTATATTAGGATCTTTAACTGAGAGAATAACAAGCACAACAATCAAACACAAGAGACAATGAACACAGTGTTTTTCCTCGGGGAAACCATAAATGGAGAAAACATCGCAACTGCCTCAGAGATAGAATCAACACCAAAAGTAAAACCCCAAAATAGTAAGATGATCTCCCGACAGCAGTAACCTCTTTCTTCGTAGCCCCAGGGTGAACCCATGAAGATGGGTGTCTATTTTGGGGGGTCTTATGAGAAAATAAATATGTTCTTTTCATATTTTTCAACTTTGGGCAAACAAAAGTGATATTTTTGTTTAGAATTTCACTTTTAAGTAAAAACAAAAATTTCATAGAATTATGTTAGCTTTCTATTCATAATTATTTCAATTTTTTTTATTGAGATTTGATATGTCTTTTTGGCAAATGTTTGACAGTGTGTCCTTATAAAATGAAAGGACTAAAAAATAGTCATGTTTGGTTGCACCCCGAAAATCATTGTTAAACTTGTCTTTTGCAAAAACAAAATATGCTACGACAATATAAACACATTATACTAGAGGATGACAATAAGTTTGTAACCAACGGATCTATATACTAATTATGATTTTTTTTGAATTTGATCAATTGGAAAACCTTGTCGATTTTCAACATGTTTTTCGTTGCACCACTTTTCTCTCAATTGACTATAAAACTTTAAAATCTAGAAATACCCTTTTGATGTAGATGCTCCAATTAACGGCACCATAATTGTTTCAATTTTTTTGGTGGTGTTTTTTTGAAGTTATATATTTTTCATTTCACCGCATTTTGAAAGAGATGAAATGAAACTCGACACATGTTAAGAAACAAAGAAATTAAAAATATCGGATCTCACTTATACACAAAAAAACTATACGTACGGAAAGTAGATTCAATGACAAAACTAATGGTACCAAGTCTGATAGTCGATTTGAAGTGTAAAACATCCATTTTACCTTCCGAAAATGGAGAAACTTGAAAATTGTGCAGGTTTCAGGTCTCAAAGGTTATTCGGCTGAATAATTATTTGGCCGAACAATTGTTTGGCTGAATAACTGTTCGGCCGAATAATAATTTTCTGTTACGGAACCGTTATTTACAACAAAGGTTGTTCGGCCTAAAAACCAAATGCAATTTTTTTTTTGATGTCTCTGTCAATTTTAGCGGTTCACCGTTAAACATTATTCGGCCGAATAAAGGATCGATTATTCAGCCAAATAACTATAGTTATTCGGCCGAATAAAAATGTTATTCGGCTGAATAATCGATCCTTTATTCGGCCGAATAGCTTCCACTATGTTTCTTAGGCACCCGATTCTCACAGAAGTGTTACCCAACTTCGTGTTTTCATTGCCCAGTGTCTTCTTCTTCCTCATCTATGTGCTACAACTGAGTGTGAGTGAGTGTGTGATAAATAGAGAGGATAGCTCTCTGTTTATACTAATTCCCATCTTGACAAAACCCTACTAGGGCTGACTTCACTAGGTGAGTCTAACAACCCTAGTGCCTCGAAACTAGGGGTACTTTAACCCTTGACCAATAGGAGGATTACCCACAATGACTTGACATGACATGTTTACATTATAGAAACTCCCGATTGAAACATCAGGGCATGACATGACTCAATTACATTACAGACACATCCAAGAATAAACATTGGGGTATAATACATAAGATACATAAGTGAACACATTCCGAAGTTACAATTACATCAACATATAGTATATATGTAATATTTATACAAGTTAATAAATTGCTCAATGTGAGCCTTTAGGCCATGTTTCCACCTTCTTGATCTTATTGATTTATTTATTTGACATTCTAACAGTGGTATCCAAGCAATATTGATACTATGGGCTTGAGATGAAGAGATTACAATTGGAAGGTGAAACCTTTTTTTGGATCTTAGTGACATGCTCTAGCCTTATGCATCCTTTGGTTGTTTGCAACTTTGAATCATCTTAGTATCTTGTAACTTTCCATTCATTTAAGAAGGTAAATGGCTTCATGATATTGGTATATTTGTATTTTTTTCTTTAATATGTGCACACTCAGTTTATTGTGCATCTACCTCTCCATCCATGCCAATTTTATTTCCAAGCACAAATTTGAAATTAGTTTATCAAAGTATTTTATCACCTTAACATCATGAACAATAACACAACTGTCATAGCCCCAAAATTTCACAAAAAATTAAATTTTTAATGTAATATAAAATGTCTAAAGTCGCAGTTTAATAACTGCTAGTGGTTAGTGGAAAATGAAACAGTTAACAATATGTGGTGATTAACTTCAACGCATAAAAACTAATACCACTTTAATTTTGATAAGTTATATAAATGACCTGCACTCAGTTGCTTCTAGCTGTACTGATGATTTGCTTTTGTCAAGTAGGTGAGAAGCTATGTTCTAAACTGGGGCTTACTTAGCAATTGCTAACTCAGCTCGATTTCTAGTTCTTACAGGTTCAGCAGGTAAACTTTTTAACAAGTAGGATTTTTTTTTCTTTTTTCGTTAAGTCAAGAAGTACTTCTTTAGCATAATAAAAATGCATAAGCATAAATTGATTATAGAAAGCAAGGCTACGATGAGGTGAAGTAAATTCCTTTACTATTTTTGGATCTATGACAGTATTTTAAGTTAGTCGTAAAGACCAATATCCTTAACATACTAGTGTCTTTTACTAGCATGAGTTCTACTTAAGTTTTGTTTCTGATGTTATATGCCAAGTTACTTACAAATTCTACTGATGAGCATAGGGCTCAAAATTTAACATGGAAACACTTTCTATGAAGCATGAATTTACTGCTTTTGCTATGTCTAATACTCAAAGTACTTCTTTATAAGCATGAATATAATTCTAAGTCCTTCAAGGAAAAGTTTACAATAGATCACATAGCTCTACTTTTAATACTGCTCTAGTAGTGAAGAATATCAACCTGTTTATTTAAACACAGTTATAATTATCTCCTTGCACTACTAGTCATCGAGCTATAAATTTTGATTTCCAAGTTTCACCATGTCACATGTGTTATTGTAATATTACATTACCATATCGTTACTAATATTACTAAGTAATGTTTCCTTTACCTTAGGTAGTCTTAATACCTTGTAATTACCAAGATGTAGTCTAATTATTGGTTTGTTTTAATATGAGTTTGGTTCTTTATAGAAACCAAAATAACACTAACTTCAAAGAAGTTTTCAAACCATAGTATTGTCGACTTTATGCAATTGTAAGAGTTATACTAGGGTGGAACTACTACCTAACATTTACTTACATAAAGTTAAACTATAGGCAAATGACTTCATTAGTTTTGTTCTTACATAAAACTAGTTCCCAAACAATGCTTAAACATTGAAACAAGGTTTGTATGAAGAGCATTTAGAGGTACACAAGACCAAAGGCCAAAGTCATAAGTTCAAAATTGATCACGATATATATGATTTACCAAATGGTCAATTGCAATGTTATCCAACATGGCAAATGATAAGATACATTTAAAACAAAACATTATCATTAGTTATATGGTATAAATGATTGGCAATAATAGGTGTTTTCACCCAACAGTGCAGGTTTGACTATAGGGATCGACCCTCTTCTGATTAAAAATTTCGATGGCCACGTGGATGTGTCTCCACCATGCATTGGTTGAATTAAAACGCAATTGAAAACCCTATGCTCTTCATTTCTCTTTGAGGGTTTTGGTCTGCGTTGTGAGAATTTCTTCGCGGCCATGAGAGGCCTGTTGGTTTATCGTTTGAAAACTCCATTGTGTGTAGTGTAGTGCTGTATCCTTCGTGAAAGTGTTAAGGGATTCATAGTTTGTAATTTGGTTTTTTTTTATAAGTTATTGGAACACCATGAGAGTGGTTTCTTAACCATGTCAGTAGTTTTGAGAACTGGACATAATGTTTCCCTTGTCTCTGCTCGTGACTTGCTCCTTCGTCAGGAAATCTAGAATAAGAATCTCACTGCCTCTGTCACAGGATTTGGCACGAGGATTTCCTTTCTTCTTGGTGCAGTTACTCGAATTGGTTCAGTCTCCTTCTCGGCTCCAAACATCTTATTTGCAGGTAAAAGTCTTACCCTGCTCTTATCTCTTTCATTAATTTCTAGTTATGGTTTTAATAAGATAAATAAAATTCCTAACTATCGATTTGGCTTGGAATTGCAGGTTACAGTCACGGATTTAGATTTGAAGGCGGGCCTTTCCAGCATTGGTTAACTTCGTGGCCATAACGGGTAATCCCTGGTTGTCATGGCATCTCCCTACTTGAAAATGGTTGTTAGAAGGAGTTTACAATTGAAGGGAAGTATGGATTCGGTTCCTTCAATGGTTTTAATGCTTAGTCTTTGTTATTACTCAGTTTTTGTTTTGATAACCCTTGAGGTGTTCGCTGGGTAGCTCTGACTCTTAAGCTGTGATTTATATGTAGTTTTTGGTTATGTAACAGAGATTCCAGCCTTACGGCTTGATAATATAATATTCTAGTTTTAAGATTAAAAGGGTTTTTCTTCTTCGTCTGTTAGTTAAGTAATTTACTGTTAAAGATAAACATTTATAAATGAAATAGTTTTAAGATGAATACTGTGGAACAGTCATAATATAAAATCTATAATTTTTATACTATCAGTCCAGAAATATATTAGTTAGGGTTTAATGGAAAAAACCCTTGTGTAAATGTATTCTTATATAAATTATTACTTGGGCTCTGTTTTTCATTTGCTTCAGTTTCGTTATTATAGGTGGACTATTGTTTCATTATCCTGTTAATGAAGTATTTAATTTACCAATAATAGGTATATAAATACATTTTAAAGTTTAGGGATAAGACTGTAGTCAGTCTAATGCACAGTTTATAGTTGTTATTTTTAAATCTTAGTTAGCAATGTCACTGGATATATTTTAGAGAGGATTAACTTGTATTTGAATATATTAGCCGAAAGGGTTTTGACCCTTAGTTTCTCACAGGTAAAAACCTGTTTGGTTTTTAAAATTTAAAAATGCACAATTATATATAATTCTTAGTTATTTTGTTTATTATTTATAAGTACTTTTATTTTTATTTACTACTTTATGATTTATAACTATTTGGAGCTCTGTAGAGAAAAGAATGTTAACTCTGAAATCTGTCTATTTTACATAATAAAGGGTTTATAAATGAAACCCTAATCTGGTTTTTATTAAGTAATAGTTAAGACTAAGTTTATATTTTTAAAAAAGAACTGTTTAGTTATTAACTTGTTACTATATACTTTCTTGAAGATGAGTTATTGTCTTTCATAAACTTTTATTTCCTATCTGTATACTATTACTGTAATACTAGTGTATTTTACTATTTCTTTTACCTACATTTCCATCTAGATAAACTAAATAAAACAACTATAACACTGCTTTTCATTGTACTGTAAACATTGAAATAAAGTCTATTTTCATTTACATATAGATGCAGAATCATATTTGCTATTCTCAATCCATTACAAAAATTATTCCATTTACCTTAACAATCTAACTGTGCTAGAGTACAGCCTGTAACCAGGTGTGGAAAAACACAACTTAGAAATTTAATTCCTTTCTTTTTCCTTATTTTCCTAAATCTTTTTTATTTCCATAACAATCCAATAAAAATACTAAATCTAACATTTTACAAACTCAGAACTTTTAACCTTCATGTTGCAGATACACTAAGATTTATTTAACTAAGACAGTAAAATAAAATAACATAGAACCTATTGAGGACAAGACGAAAACAACTTTAGGAGGTCGTTCCTCCCTACCAATCTCCTAGAGAGCGCTCAAACAACGCTTCCTCAGGACCCCCGAGCCTGTTCCCTATATTCTTGACTGAGAACTGGGTGGAGAATGTAACTGTAGAACCCTATGTCACCTGACTAGTTCAATACCTCAGTAATAACAATCTGCTCTCAGCAGTATGATCTTCAGCTTAAAAGCTGCAAGAAGATCAATCAGCAGTTATCCCCTCAAACACTTTCCAATTTCCCCTCCATTGAATTTCTCTGAAGTTAATTCATTCACCCTGAATGATCGCTTTTCTAGAATGAGCGACCTTAGCTCTCTTCAATGGGAAATTTTATAGAGATGCCTAGGTATTTCTGGCTCAGTTTTCATTAATTGAGCCACCTACTCTGATTCCACTTTCTTGGGGAATCATGACCACAAATATAGGGAGGTTTCCACCTGCAACAATTGGAAGTGGTTCGAGGATGCTCCCACATGCCAGTTTGCTCTCCACCCAGTCTCCTCCACCAATTTGACCAGTAAACAATCTTTTAACAGCTCTCCTAGGCTATTGTCTCCTCATTTATTTATTTATAAATAAAATATTTTGAATTTACATTAAATATCCTTGAACCCACTGGGTCATCAATTACAACTTAGGGTTTCCCCTTCGGGTTCCACCTGTACATGGTTCCAGTTAAAAACATGAGTGGCATCATGAACATATTTCTTTAATACAGAAATGTGAAAAACATTGTGAACTCTTAAAGTTGGTGGTAAGGCTAACTGATAGGCTACTTGTCCAATTCTGGACAGTATTTCAAAAGGACCACAATAACTAGGTGCTAGTTTGACATAACTACCCAACCTCAGAGAGATCTTTTTGGGTCTCACCATAATGAACACATGTTCACCTACCTGAAACTCTTTTGGAGTTCTTTTAAGGTTTGTTTGACTTTTCTGTCGATCTTGCGCAATTTTCAGATTACCTTGTACCTGCTTTACAATTTCTTCCATTTCTTTCCATAACTTAGGACCTAATACTAATCTATACACCAGATTACTCCAAGAGATATGAGTGTTACACTTCCTTCCATACAATATTTCGAAAGGACTAAATTTGGCTGAAGCTTGATAATTATTATTGTAAGCAAATTCTACCAGGTGTAAATAATCTTCCCATTTGCCTGGCTGATCCTTTACATACATTCTTAGTAAATCTTCCAGTACTTGATTTACTCTTTCATTCTGTCCATCAGTTTGAGGATGGAACGGGGTGCTAAAATTTAGTGTAGTATTTAATCCTTTAAACAAATATTTCCAAAAGTTACCTGTAAATTTAGGGTCTCGATCTGAGATTATTACTTTGGGTATTCCATGTAGTCGAAAAATTTGCTTTAAAAAGATATCAGCTATGTTTGCAGCTTTGTAAGTAGTTTTTACAGATATAAAATGGGATGCTTTACTTAATTTGTCAACCACTACCATTATAGAATCATTTAAGTTATGATTTTTAGGCAGTCCAATAACAAAATCAAGACTAATTATCTCCCATTTCCAGCTAGGAATGGGTAATGGCTGAAGTAATCCAGCTGGATGTTGATGTTCAGTTTTTACTTGCTGACATTCAAAACATCTGGCGATATATTCTGCTAGTTCAGTCTTCATGTTTGGCCAAAAATATTCTTTTCTTAACATAGTTATAGTCTTCTGATAACCCAGATGACCTGAGTAAGGAGTTTTATGGATTTCGTCTAAAATTAATAACTTAACTTTAAGTACATTAGGTACATATATTCTGTCTTTATATAGTAAAAATTCTTTTTCATTCATGCTCTACCCTTTACTTAAACTTTCTGTTGGATTTTCTTTTGCTTTTGCTTGTAATTTTAGGTAAATTTCATCTTGTTCTAATCCTACTTTAAGCTGTTCTTCCAGATCTGTTGTATAAGTACTGATAACTGCTGTAAAGTTCAGCTTTGCATTTCTACTCAATGCATCAGCAACTTTATTTTCTTTCCCTTTAATGTGATGAATTTCGAAATCATACTCACTAAGAAAATCTAGCCACCTAGCTTGTCTATCATTCAGGTTAGGTTGATCTAACAGATATTTTAGTCCTTTATTATCTGTCATTAGAATAAATTTTCTTCCAATTAAATGATGGCACCACATCTTTAGAGCATGTATGACAACAACCAATTCCAAGTCATAGGTTGCATAATTATTTTCATGAATTTTTAATTTCCTAGACTCATACGCAATAACATGCCCTTCTTGAGTCAATAATCCGCCTAAACCATCATTGCAGGTGCCAGTACACACTATAAAATATTTATTTGGATCAGCTATTCTTAAAATAGGTGCACTGGTCAATAAGGTTTTTAAATTTTTAAAACTATCCTCTCACTTTTGATTCCAATCAAATTTATTTCCCTTTTTCTGCAAGGAGGTTATTAGATTTGCGATTCTCGAAAACCCTTCAATGAACCTCTAGTAATAACCCGTAATTCCGATGAAGGATTGAACATTAGTTACATCTTTAGGAACTGACCAATCTTCAATCTCCTTTATCTTTTCGGGATCCACCGAAATTCCTTCTTTAGTCACCACATGACCTAAGTACTGGATTTTATCCTTAAAGAAGTTGCATTTACTAAACTTTGCGAAGAGTTGATGATCTCGTAACTCTTGTAAGACAATTTTTAAATGTTCCTTATGTTATTCTTCATATTTCGAATAGATTAATATGTTGTCAATAAACACGACCACAAACTTATCCAGATATTTATGCATTACATTATTTATTAGACACATAAAAAAAGCTGGAGGTTAGTAAGTACGAATGGCATCATGTCAAACTCGTAATGGCCATATCGAGTCTTAAAAGCTGTTTTAAAGATGTCTTCATCTTTAATTCTAACTTGGTGATATCCAGACCTTAAATCGATTTTTGAAAACACCGTAGCTCCACGTAGTTGATCAAACAGATCTTCTATGCGAGGTAATGGGTATCTATTTTTAATAGTCATCTTATTTAACTGACGATAATCTATGCAAAGTCGTAGAGTCCCGTCCTTTTTCTTAACAAAAATGACAGGTGCCCCCCAGGGAGACACACTGGGTTGAATATATTTCTTATCAATAAGTTATTTTAATTGTGACTTAAGTTCATTAAGTTCAAGTATGTTCATCCAATAAGGGGCCTTTGAGCTGGGTAATACACCAAGTATCAGCTCAATGGTAAAATCTAGTTCCCTTTTTGGAGGCAGTCTCGATATTTCTTCCAAAAATACATATGCATACTCTTTTAAAATTGGTATATCTTCCAATTTTAGTTTATCTATGTTGTTTAAATTTTCTTCATTATTTACTGTTACTGCATAAGACTTACAACCTTTCCTAATAGCTCTCTTAAGCTGTAGAGTAGAAATCTGCCTTACGGTTGTTTTCCTAGGGATTCTTTTTATGCTTATTGGTTTTCCATCTTTATTTATACAAGTAAAGGTTTTGTCATAGCAGTTTCAAATCACCCTATGTTGCTCTAACCAATCCATACCGATTAGTATGTCGTATGAATCCATAGATAGTACATTAAGCTTTACAAAAGTTTGGAATTGATCCATAATTACTGCACAATTATTTACAAAACTAGTTATCTTCCTCTTTGCACAAGTAGCTAACTGAACTAACCAAGAACTTACAAATTTTTCAATAGGAAGCTTACATTTTTATACCAAATTAGGTGAAATATAACTTAAACTAGCTCTTGGATCAATTAAAATAGCTATGGGTGTTTGGTTTATCTTACCTTCTACTTCCACCAGGGAATTTTGATAGTCCGCTTTTCGATTCTCCAAGGCTGCATTGATCCTGGGCATAGTCCTTGCTAAATCTCCAACAGTCATCTCCTCTTGTATTGTATGGATATTATTGACAGTCTTTTTTCGATTAGGACAGACTGAGGCATAATGTGGGCCATTACACTCCCAACACTTTATGGGTTCTTTTCGTTCAAATTTCTTTGTGTAATTGCTATGATTATTAGCAGACTCTTTACTGTTTTGATAGTTCCGATTGTTTGGTGAATTGTTCTTATTCCCCTGGAAATTCTTATTAGGAAAATTTCTGGCCTTATTATTTTTAGAATTCCAATTGGGCACAAACGCTTTCTTTTTTTAATCGTAATTATTATTCTTTTTGGCCTTCCAGTTGGCCATACTCTCCCTTTTTCGATTCTGTTCATAATAGAAATTGGCTTTCCTCATAGCTTCTTCCAGAGTTTTTGGATTGTCATACTCAACCCTATCCTTTATGTGATAAGGTAAACAGCTGAGGAACCGCTGTACCTTCAGTTTTTCATCCACAAGGTATGGCACATACCTAAGCAGACTTAAAAACTTACTGTTCAAATCTTTCATAGTCATTGTACCTAGTTTTAGCTCATAGAATTCTTTAACCCTTTCTTCATAGTACTATTCAGATAAAAATTTCTTTTTAAAGTACTTCTTTAAGGTACTCCAATTTATGTTTTTCTCTCTTATTCCTTTCACTCTCTTTAAATCTTGCCACCATATATCATCTTTCCCTGAAATATTATAGATAGCCATTCTGGCCTCTAATTAGTTAGAATAGTTATAAATCTGGAAGTACTTCTTCATCCCGGATAACCAGGATTCTGCTTCCTCCCCCTTTTTAGTTTCTCCATTAAATGTTGGCGGTTTGATCTTTTTAAACTCTCCAGAAATTTCTTCATAAGGTTTATATTTTATCTTTCTAGTGTGGTGGTTATCCTCACTACTATCACTGGTAGAATGAGAATTATGTCGATTGCCAAATACTTTGGAAGATGAGCTGCTTTTATTTTTAGTCTGTTTAGTCTTTTTATACTTATGTTGGTAACTTATATCTTTTGATTCAACTCTTTTAACCCTTCCCTCAGTATGAAATATTTCTATTAGGATCTGATTCAACTCCTCCCGAGCTCTCAGAATCCTTTCATTCTCATTTTTAACAGGTTCCATTTCAGATTTTAATTCTTTTACGATTTGTAAAAGTTCTGAGGAATTGGTGGTTATGTATTCCTGTATAGGTTCTATTTGTAAATTATCTGGTTTAGTATAGGGATATTCCTCTTCCGCATATTCCTCTAGTCTTTCCATACCTGTTGTTTAAACTCAGAAACAAATTTATTAGTTGATAACATTAAAAGAAAACAACATCAGCAAAATGATTTAAATAAACTGTTTCATATAAGAAAGTTGAGCTTCATCAAGGCCTAGTGTTTGAACCTTATGCTCTGATGCCACATGTCATAACCCCAAAATTTCATAAAAATTTAAATTTTTTAATGTAATATAAAATGTCTAAAGTCGCAGTTTAATAACTGCTAGCGGTTAGCGGAAAATGAAACAATTAACAATATGTAGTGATTAACTTCAACACATAAAAACTAATACCACTTTAATTTTGATAAGTTATATAAATGACCTGTATTGATGATTTGCTTTTGTCAAGTAGGTGAGAAGCTATGTTCTAAACTGGGGCTTACTTAACAATTGCTAACTCAGCTGGATTTCTGGTTCTTACAGGTTCAGTAGGTAAACTTTTGAACAAGTAGGAGTTTATTTTATTTTTTGCATTAAGTCAAGAAGTAATTCTTTAGCATAATAAAAATGCAAGAGCGTAAATTGATTATAGAAAGCAAGGATACGATGAGGCAAAGTAACTTCCTTTGTTGTTTTTGGATCTATGACAATATTTTAAGTTAGTCGTAAAGACCAATATCCTTAACATACTAGTGTCTTTTACCAGCATGAGTTCTACTTAAGTTTTATTTCTGATGTTATATGCCAAGTTACTTACAAATTCTACTGATGAGCATATGGCTCAAAATTTAACATGGAAACACTTTCTCTGAAGCATGAATTTACTGCTATTGCTATGTCTAATACTCAAAGTACTGCTTTATAAGCATGGATATAATTCTAAGTCCTTCAAGGAAAAGTTTACAATAGATCACATAGCTCTACTTTTAATTCTGCTCTAGTAGTGAAGAATATCAACCTGTTTATTTAAACACAGTTATAATTATCTCCTTGCACTACTTGTCATCGAGCTATAAATTTTGATTTCCAAGTTTCACCATGTCACATGTGTTATTGTAATATTACATTACCATATCGTTACTAATATTACTAAGTAAGTTTTCCTTTACCTTAGGTAGTCTTACTACCTCGTTATTACCAAGATGTAGTCTAATTATTGGTTTGTTTTAATATGAGTTTGGTTCTTTATAGAAACCAAAATAACAGTAACTTCAAAGAAGTTTACAAACCATATCACTATCGACTTTATGCAATTGTAAGAGTTATACTAGGGTGGAACTACTACCTAACATTTACTTACATAAAGTTAAACTATAGACAAATGACTTCATTAGTTTTGTTCTTACATAAAACTAGTTCCTAAACAATGCTTAAACATCGAAACAAGGTTTGTATGAAGAGCATTTAGAGGTACTGTTGGCTTATCGTGGGCAGACCCGGGTTTACTATTATCAACCAACAACACCCCTAGCTCACTGGCCCTTTCGACGACAGACCACAAAGCGGCTTGAAGTCTCACCCGAAGTGATTCTAATGGGTTGGCCAAGGACTCAAGTGTCTTGGACCAGGTTCTGTGGCGATCCTACTTGCGACTCGCAGCTCTTCTAGTTGCGAGGTCTCTTTCTCTGTGCATCGCGCGACCTTTTGATTGCGTCACGTGATCTCCTCATCTTGCAGCTCTTCTAGCCGCGAGATATCCCTTTATACTGTCATGCGGTCCCTTTCTACGTTGCGCACTTTCACTGACTCACGATATCTCCAACCTTACTGCATCGTCGTGCACCGTGCGACACGCAGCTCCTGCCCAACGCTAAGTCCTCAACCTGCGGTATCGCGCACTGCAGCTCCTCTGCCAGTGCGGTATCACCTCTCTATGATATCCTACCTCCGCGGCTTAGCACACTTAGCGTTTCTCGTGTCGACGTGCAAGACTCAACATACAAGGCTGTTCAATACTGCGACTAGTGACTGTTTAAGCAAAGCATAAATGAACCCACATACAACATGCCAAAGTCTTCAACTTATGTTATCCTTCTATATTGCTGTGAACTGATTAACACATTCATTCATTAAAATGAAAACAAAGTCCATGAAATGACTGATAAATGCATAAGTAAACATAACACATAATCCAATCACATAACACTCGATTTTAACGTGGTTCACCTCCAGGATGGAAGTTACGTCCACAGAACTGTGTTTTTATTATAGCTCAGGGGAAGGTCAAACACAGTTCTACTGCACCGCATATGCAGCTCAAGATCTTCTCTTTAATATCTCTTTTCTTCTCTATATTGCTCTCCTACAATATACTCTTCCCTCTCTGTCGATCCCTGCGGATCGTTACATGCATGCTCTATAAGCCAGCTACTGGTTACAGTAATATTGATACCGCTAATAACAGAACCAAAGCTAGGCTTTTACAATAGTCTAATAATCTACAAACAACTAACAACTGAATGAACCAACCAACCAACCCTTTTACAATACAAAATATATCCCTTTATAGGCAGCCCGAAGGTCTTTCCATTACAACACTGTGGGCCTGTCCCAACAGTAACCCAAACCCTAATTAGTGATAGTTAGCCATATCTGTACTTGAGGTAGCCACTTTTCGTCATACCACAGCTCTCTGCAGTCTTCCATGCTTCCCGGCGCTGATCATGGGTACTGTGCACCGCTTCGCTCTCCTGTCCTTCGATTCAATGCTTCAACCTCGTTGCTCCTTTTCCTTTATGAGGGTTGTTGAGCCCTCCTTTCTTCGTCGCTACCTTCAATGTAGTGGGTGAGCTCTCTCTTCTCGGCCACTCAGGTACAGTCATCTTCCTTGACTTCTCTGTCTTCTTCGTCATGGTTTCCGGCTCTGCTCTGTAGCTGGAAACGTGCTATGGAGTCATAGCTCTATCTTATCTTATCTATGCCAAAACTTATCTATCCGCTAAACTAGCAGCTTCTTCTGTAGCTGCAGGACCCTGCTCCAATAGTCCCCTAACACTTACTTGTGGCTCGCCCTCGAGCCACTAACAGCGGGTTTCTTTTGCTGTAGCTTTTCCTTGGCTTCCTGCGAATTCCTCTGCAACTTGTCTCGAAGTCCTGCGACTTCCTTCTGCATCACTTCGACATGCTCTTTATAGTTTCTATAACTTGGTTCGCTGGGCTCTCTTATCCTTCCTGCCCTTAGTCATGGTCTCGCTCTCGTCGCTCCTAAAACCTTTTAAGAACCTTCTAGTGTTTGAAAGGCCTTCTACAGATATCCTTTCCTCTTTATCTGGGTTAGAACTTTTATCACAAGGAAAATCTGTATCTTCCAGCCTTCTCAAACATTTCATTCAATCTGGAGCCTTGTATATGAAAGATATACAAACCATGAATTCCGTTCCGAGAACAAGCCTTTGTCTGCACACAATATGACCCAACAAAATACCGAATGGTGCACAAAATATACATTTTTTTAAGGTTAGAGAAATCTGGTACTGCCTAACTTTCTCTAACATCAGTCTTAAGTCTCCTATGTGCTTGTCGATTAGTCCAAATACAGTCCAATCATCAAAATATACTTCTAGGAATTTATGGATGTATTCTTTAAATACAACAACTACTACTCTAGAAAATATAGCTGGTGCATTCTTAAGACCAAAGGGCATTACCGTATACTGGAACGAGCCCCATTCTATTGCAAAGGTGGTCTTGGATCGATCTTCTGGATGTATTCTGATCTGATGGTAGCCAAAAAAGCCATTAGTGAAGGAGTAGACCTCCTGTCCTCCCACGTTGTCTAATACCTCATCAGTGAACGGTGTCAGAAATGGATCATGAAGCGATGCATCGTTGAGCTTGTGCAGATCGACACAGATCCTGATGTCTCCTTTTGTTTTATTTTCTTGTATGACCATGGGGCTAACCCATTCACTTTCTTCCACTGGTTCAATGATGCTTGCTGCTAGCATCTTATCAATCTCATCCTTAACTTTTTCTTTGTAGCACGGATTCAATCTATATGGGCACTGCTTGATTGGTCTAGCATCCTCCTTCAATGGTATCCTCATAACTCCCAGGTCTCCAACTATTCCCTTCATCTCTGTGAACTTGGTAGGAAATAGGTCCTGATAGTCATGTAACAAATATGCAATCTGTCCGACTGTTTCATCGTTCCAATAGTCTCCAATAGAGGCAAACTTAGGTTCTGCGTCTGTGCCAATATTGATCTTTTTAATCTTGATGGGTTCGGTGATTGCTGGAATCTCTAACTGTGGTCCCTCAACATCGCGAGTCCCTTCTGACTTCGGAATGTTGGTGTTGTGAGGATCCTCATCCTCATCCTTATCTTCATTGTTTGACTTTGCTGCGAAATTATAGCACTCAAGCGCGGCTTGCAACTGGATGGCCCACTCAGGTTGAGCCTGCACTGAGATGGTACAGTCCTCAAATATCTTGATCTTGATTATGTCTAGGGATTGAGCAACAATTGGATGTTCTAATTCAAACGTGAAGGTGAGTAGGAAACTGTCTATCATAAGTGACCATGTGGTCGTCCCCTTGCGCAATTCGGTCTCTGTGTACCAGTTCCTTGGAACTGTGTCCAATGTGTGAATGAATCGGTGAACCCATTCATCCTCGGGAATGTCCGACCAGTTCCGTTCACATGTCTGAATGTGTGTCCCGGGATCAGTTTCTCCTGTGTAGTTCTGCTGGACATACTCTCTGTTGACAGAAAATCTGATCGCCATCAATATTTTAATATCATCCCATGATGTGATATTCTCTTTATGCGCATACCACCATCTTGTAGGTGTGGCTCGTACTGCAAGGTCCATAGCTGCGATCCTCTGCTCGTAAGGAATCTGTTGCTCAAACTGCTCAAGGAAGTCCTTGATATCTATCAGACCATGATATGATGGAATCTCAGTGATCTCTGCGCCAATCCATCGCAGTGACTTACTCATAAACGCACATCTGCCCGCTGAGACTTCATAAAGTCTGTTCTGCCAGTTCTTTAGACCAACATCGGAATCCGATGCGCATGAGCTGTCGCATCGCCAACTAATGTTCCTTTCTGCAGTTGGATTGATGTAGTCGTTCTGGTTTGCAATCATCTGGTAGAGACTATCCATGTTACGTGCCTCCTCCTCTGCTCGAATAGGTTCAATATATCTAGGACCCTGGTGAGGATCCAACGGCGCGATGACCCGGATCTGTGCATCCTCAAAGGTCATTTGTCTTCTCTTTAGGTCGATGACAGCCTTGCTACCAATCGCCCAATCGATACTTAATAATGCTGGATATGGTCGACTGTCACCAATGATTTCTATAACCTCGAAGTCTGCAAAACTGTGAACTCCGTCAATGTCAACTGGCACCTGCGGCAGTCGACCCAATGGTGATACTTGCTGCTGGTTAGCTAATCTCAGGTGGATAGGAGATCTGACTAACTGAGGGCTACCCATATGTTCCCATGTCTGCTTGGTCAGAACATTCACCTCTGATCCTAGATCTAAGACGACCTCATCCATTTCAAACTCTCCAATCTATTCTATGAGCTTCATCTCTCTTCCGGTCCTTGTATGTCCTGTAATATTATGAACAGCGCGGTGTGCACTGCCTGAGAGAGAAGGTTGCTGACACTGATCTATGATGCGCTGGAGCTCGTCGATAGATTTTTCATTTCTCACGAGTTTCAAGCAACTGCGCAGGAAGGATTGTACGCTTCCTGTCAATTCAGCCTTGTCGCATCTTCCCGATGTGGTAGCCTGCGATATCTGTTCAGGGCTATCGCCACAAGGTGCTTGCTGCGGTACGCCCCTAG
This sequence comes from Pseudotsuga menziesii, assembly GCA_001517045.1. NCBI lineage: Eukaryota > Viridiplantae > Streptophyta > Pinopsida > Pinales > Pinaceae > Pseudotsuga > Pseudotsuga menziesii. The sequence continues at coordinate 52,673 of LPNX010028492.1, forward strand.
ACAATGGTACCTATGATCCTGATTGCGTAGGTTCATCAAAGGAAAACTTGGCTTCGTGAAATGTCTCTTTATTCTTATGTAGGTTGAGTGATGTTGCTTTACTAGGAGCTCTTCACACCCACTACTGATTTGTGTTCTTTTCGATATCCTACGATGTCACACTGGTGGAAGCACCGCTACGAGTCACAATGTTAACTTTTGGTTCTGGTTCATCCAGCTCAGCAGCAATAAGCTGGATGTTCTGGTGTGTTGCTGGTTTAGGCTCTCTGATCTTAGCTATCAAGGTAGGGCATTCCTCTATAGTATGATCATAATATTTGCAGTAGTTACAAGTGGTGGTGGGGATCTGACAGTCCCTAGCGTAGTGCCCTATAATTCCATAGTTATAGCAAGTGATTGGTCCGCGACCATGGCCAAAACCTTCTCCTCGGCCAAAGCCTCCTCCACGTCCTCGTCCTCTAAATCCTACTCCACGGCCACCGTAAGACGGATCAGGCTGTGGTCCTGCTGCTGGACCCTGTGTTTCTGATTGGACTCTGTACACGTCATGTTTTCTATCTAACATGAGATCATAGGCTCAACAATTCTGTTCATCATGTCCGATGGACTTGCAGAAGAAACAGTATAGGTTCTTAGGTGTCTGTACATACTTCTGAAGTAGATGGCATTGCTGAAGCTGATGTCCTCGCGTCTTGCATATCTCAGACCATGGCCCTTGCGTTTGTGGTAAGGGGTTAGGAGCCCCTGACGCTAAATATTCTGCAAAGACTGGCCAGTTGTCTTTGGTATGACCTTGTGCTTTACATTGTAAGCACCATATGTCTTGCATAACCTCTTTCCCTTTCTTAAGTTCATGTATCTGTAATGTGAGGTTGGCCAACTGGTTCTGTAGAGTTGTCATGCCTGCGCTGGTTTCAGCTAAAGGTGAAGCTTCTAGTTTCATCGCCATCTCCAACGTGTCATCCTACATCTGGAGTTTCTGCTGCATTAGTGGAAGTCTGATGTGAGGGAGCAGCACTGCAATAAACCATTCCTTATGCTGCTCCAACGCAAACTCAAAGCTTACTTGGTCTATAAGAGCTTTGAATTTCTGGTCAAAGTCCCATACTGACTCTGATGGTAGCTGCTTAATATCCTTGAGCTCTGTTATACACTGAGACTCAGACTTAGGTTTCTTGAACTCTTTAATCATGGCAGTCCTGACCTGGACGAGTGTTCTGGGTGTGGCAGCATACTTCATATACCATGTTAAAGCTCGTTCTCTCAATGTGGTGACCAACTGTACAAGTTTAATGTTATCATCGTGGATTTGTTTAATGGTCCACATGGCTTCGCATAGAAACCAATGCTGTTTCGGGTCCTCTGCTCCTGTACCCTTAAAGGTAGGTAGCTTCATATCATCTCCCATTCTATTTCTCCGTGGTGGGTTCTGATTGACTGGATTACTACCACTCGACGGTGTAGGTGAAGGCGATGTAGCGGTAGTAGGTATTGTCTATGAGCTACTGGATGGAGTACCTTTGGGATTACTCTGAGTCCCGGTCTATTTCTGTGGGGTATAGGGATGGTAAGGGATACCCCCCTCTGGTTATTCTGTGGTACTATGACTCAGTTGCCTAATATTGTCTAAAATGTCTCCAAATACAGGGGAGCCGAAAGCTACTTTATATTTCTTGCCACTACGTGTTCGTCCAATGTCATCAAAATCACTTTCAAACTCTTGTGACATTACTATCTTTACTTATTCATCTGAAATCATGTCCATTACTCCTTTTTCACGTAGCAGCATCTTGATGGACAAGTTTAGATATTTTAGGTACTTACCACGATATCCTTTGAATAAGTACCGCTCAGCCTCACTGAAGCTTTTTCTCTGGTCAACTGCAAATTCTGTAACAAAGCCTTCTAGCACACTCGCAAGCCAGAATTCCACTGCTCTCGTAATGGGATTATCGAGGCTCTACACGGTCTGAATGAGATCCGGTGTCCAGACAATGTTGCTTTTCTTTTTGAATATGTTCTTATCTGTCAACTTTGATAACCAGTCGTAAAGCTCGTCTCCATAGGTTGCAAAAAATATCGCATGTATATATGAAGAGATATGCTTTTGTAACCAGTCCTCTGTGCTCAATTTAGGGCTCCAATTTTCTTTCTTGGCAAACTCCTTTAATTTTGACTCCAGCCACTGGTGAAACTCTTCTCTAGTAGGATTCCAACAGAACATTAGCTCTCAGTTGTTCAAAACCGGAAATGGAACCATTTATTGGCTTATCGTGGGCAGACCCGGGTTTACTATTATCAACCAACAACACCCCTAGCTCACTGGCCCTTTCGACAACAGACCGTGAAGCAGCCTGAAGTCTCACCCGAAGTGATTCTAATTGGTTGGCCAAGGAATCAAGTGTCTTGGACCAGGTTCTGTGGTGATCCTACTTGCGACTCGCAGCTCTTCTAGTTGCGAGGTCTCTTTCTCTGTGCGTCGCGTGACCTTCTGCTCGCGTCGCGCGATCTCCTCGTCTCGTAGCTCTTCTAGCCGCGAGATATCCCTTTATACTGTCATGCGGTCCCTTTCTACGTCACGCACTTTCACTGACTCGTGATATCTCCAACCTTACCGCATCGTCGCGCACTGTGTGACACGCAGCTCCTGCCCAATGCTAAGTCCTCAACCTGCAGTGTCGCGCACCGCAGCTCCTCTGCCAGTGCGGTATCACCTCTCTACGATATCCTACCTCCACAGCTTAGTGCACTTAGCGTTGCTTGTGTTGACATGCAAGACTCAACATACAAGGCTGTTCAATACTGCGACTAGTGACTGTTTAAGCAAAGCATAAATGAACCCACATACAACATGCCAAAGTCTTCAACTTATGTTATCCTTCTATATTGCTGTGAACTGATTAACACATTCATTCATTAAACTGAAAACAAAGTCCATGAAATGACTGATAAATGCATAAGTAAACATAACACATAATCCAATCACATAACACTTGATTTTAACGTGGTTCACCTCCAGGATGGAAGTTACGTCCACAGAACTGTGTTTTTATTATAGCTCAGGGGAAGGTCAAACACAGTTCTGCTGCACCACATATGCAGCTCAAGATATTCTCTCTTAGATCTCTTTTCTTCTCTATATTGCTCTCCTACAATATACTCTTCCCTCTCTGTCGATCCCTGCGGATCGTTACATGCATGCTCTATAAGCCAGCTACTGGTTACAATAAGATTGCTACCACTAATAACAGAACCAAAGCTAGGCTTTTACAACAGTCTAATAATCTACAAACAACTAACAACTGAATGAACCAACCAACCCTTTTACAATAAAAAATATATCCCTTTATATGCAGCCCGAAGGTCTTGCCATTACAACACTGTGGGCCTGTCCCAACAGTAACCCAAACCCTAATTAGTGACAGTCAGCCATATATGTACTTGAGGTAGCTACTTTCCGTCATACCACATCTCTCTGCAGTCTTCCATGCTTCTTGGCGCTGATCATGGGTACTGTGCACCGCTTCGCTCTCCTGTCCTTCGTCTTCAATGCTTCAGCCTCGTTGCTCCTTTTCCTTTATGAGGGTTGCTGAGCCCTCCTGTCTTCACTGCTGCCTTCAATGCAGTGGGTGATCTCTCTCTTCTCGGCTGCTCAGGTACAGTCGTCTTCCTTGACTTTTTCGTCTTCTTCGTCATGGTTTCCGGCTCTGCTCTGTAGCTGGAAATGTGCTACGGCGTCGTAGCTCTATCTTATCTTCTCTCCACCAAAACTTATCTATCCGCTAAAATAGCAGCTTCTTCTGTAGCTGCGGGACCCTGCTCCAACAGGTACACAAGACCAAATGCCAAAGTCATAAGTTCAAAATTGATCACGATATATATGATTTACCAAATGGTCGATTGCAATGTTATCCAACATGACAAATGATAAGATAAGTTTAAAACAAAGCATTATCATTAGTTATATGGTATAAATGATTGGCAATAATACGTGTTTTCACTCGACAGTGCATGTTTGGCTATAGGGATCGACCCTCTTCTAATAAAAAATTTCAATGGCCACATGGATGTGTCTCCACCATGCATTGGTTGAATTAAAACACAATTGGAAACCCTATGCTCTTCATTTCTCTTCGAGGGTTTTGCTCTGTGCTGTGAGCGTTTCTTCCCGACCATGAGAGGCCTGTTGGTTTATCATTTGAAAACTCCGTTGTGTGTAGTACAGTGCTGTATCCTCCGTGCAAGTGTTAAGGGATTCATAGTTTGTATTTCGGTTTCTTTTTGGAAGTTATTGGAACACAGTGAGAGTGGTTTCTTAACCCTGTCAGTAGTTTTGAGAACTGGACATAGCGTTTCTCTTGTCTCTGCTCGTGACTTGCTCCTTCATCGAGAAATATAGAATAAGAATCTTGCTGCCTCTGTCACAGGCTTTGGCACGAGGGTTTTGTTTCTTCTTGGTACAGATACTTGAATTGGTTCAGTGTCCTTCTTGGCTCCAAACTTCTTATTTGCATGTAAAAGTCTTACCCTGCTCTTATCTCTTTCATTAATTTCTAGTTATGGTTTTAATAAGATAAATAAAATTCCTAACTATCAATTTGTCTTGGACTTGCAAGTTACAGTCATATATTTAGATTTGTAGGAAGGCCTTTCCAGCGTTGGTTAACTTCGTGGCCATAACGGGTAAGCCACGGTTGTCGTGGCATCTCCCTACTTGCAAATGGTTGTTGGAAGGAGTTTACAGTTGAAGGGAAGCATGGCTTCGGTTCCTTCAATGGTTTTAATTCTTAGTCTTTGTTATTACTTAGTTTTTGTTTTGATAACCCTTGCGGTGTTCGCTGGGTAGCTCCGGCTCTTAAGCCGTGATTTATATGTAGTTTTTTGTTATGTAACAGAGATTCCAGCCTTACAGCTTGATAATATAATATTTTGGTTTTAAGATTAAAAGGGTTTTTCTTCTTCATCTGTCAGTTAAGTAATTTACTGTTAAAGATAAACATTGATAAATGAAATAGTTTTAAGATGAAGACTGTGGAACAGTCATAATATAAAATCTATAATTTTTATACTATCAGTCCATAAATATATTTGTTAGGGTTTAATGGAAAAAACCCTTGTGTAAATGTATTCTTATATAAATTATTATTTGGGCTTTGCTTTTCATTTGCTTCAGTTTCGCTATTACAGGTGGACTATTGTTTCATTATCCTGTTAATGAAGTATTTAATTTACCGATAATAGGTATATAAATACATTTCAAAGTTTAGGGATAAGACTGTAGTTAGTCTAATGCACAGTTTATAGTTTTATTGTTATTTTTAAATCTCAGTTAGCAATGTTACTGGATGTATTTTAGACATGATTAACTTGTATTTGAATAGATTAGTCGAAAGGGTTTCTACCCTTATTTTCTCACAGGTAAAAACCTGTCTGGTTTTTAAAATTTAAAAATGCATAATTATATATAATTCTTAGTTATTTTGTTTATTAATTATAAGTACTTTTATTTTTATTTACTACTTTGTAATTTATAACTATTTGGAGCTCTGTAGAGAAAAAAATGTTAACTTTGAACTTTGTCTATTTTACATAATAAAGGGTTTATAAATGAAACCCTAATCTGGTTTTTATTAAGTAATAGTAAAGACTAAGTTAATATTTTAAAAGAAGAACTGTTTAGTTATTAACTTGTTACTATATACTTTCTTGAAGATGAGTTATTATCTTTGATAAACTTTTATTTCCTATATATATACTATTACTGTAATACTAGTGTATTTTACTATTTCTTTTACCTACATTTCCATCTAGATAAACTAAATAAAACAACTATAACACTGCTTTTCATTGTACTGTAAACATTGAAATAAAGTCTATTTTCATTTACATACAGATGCAGAATCATATTTGCTATTCTCAATCCATTACAAAAATTATTCCATTTACCTTAACAATCTAACTGTGCTAGAGTACGGCCTGTAACCAGGTGTGGAAAAACACAGCTTAGAAATTTAATTCCTTTCTATTTCCTTATTTTCCTAAATCATTTTCATTTCCATAACAATACAATAAAAATACTAAATCTAACATTTCACAAACTCAGAACTTTTAACCTTCATGTAGCAGATAAATTAAGATTTATTTAACTAAGACAGTAAAATAAAATAACATAGAACCTGTTTAGGACAAAATGAAAAAAACTTTAGGAGGCCATTCCTCCCTACCAATCTCCTGGACAGTGCTCAAACAACGCTTCCTCAGGAGCCCCGAGCCTGTTCCTGGTCTTCTTGGCTGAGAACTAGGTGGAGAATGCAACTGTAGAACCCTCTGTCACTTGACTAGTTCAATACCTCAGTAACAACAATATGCTCTTAGCCAATGTTGTAAATGTTGTAAATTGTGCAATAAGTTTCTTTTTACGAAAATTTAAGGAACTATAAGGTATTTTTTCTTTATCTTATAAAGGAGTGAATTTTTGGTAGAAGTTGACACCCTCCATTTTATGTGTTTCCAATAATTTATAGTTCAAATCGTGGTATTACGTGTCTATTTTTTACACTCAAAACCATTGTGAGATGTCTAGATAGCTATTTTTCCTAGTTCTAACACAAACCTACCACTTTGATATATTTTTCCAATGAAATCAAAACCATGGAATTTTCCATGACATCAAAGAAATTTTCTTTATTCTCGTCTTGTTCTTGATGGGGGGAGATTAATAGTAAAAAAGATCAAGAAAGTAGGATCTGTTAAGCCAAAAACAGAGTCCGATCCAAGTTCTAGATGTGATTTTTGGTCATCCTTAAACCACCACTTAATAAAAGAATTACAACTTATGCTAGTATTCAGAATATTTTAGGAACCTTTGAGCCTTGGTGCGAAGTTCTAGATCGGCATGTGGTCATCCTAAAACTACCTTTTTGGTTTATGGTTAAGCAAAAAAAAATCATTTAGTATAATATTTTCAACTTCTGCTAGACCTCGGCTAGTGGTCAGCCAAACCACCCTTTAGTAGAAGAATTTCAACTTCTGCTCATCTTCATAATGTTACAAAGAACCTCTATGCCTTAGAGAAAATTTCCGTAGTTTGTGGTAATCTTAAAACTACCATTTAGTTGACGACATTAGATTTTACTAGCTTTTTATGGACTTATGATTAAGGGGGGTGATTGTTAGAATAACCCTAATCTATGTACTAAATATAACTTAACATGAATATAGTTATGATACGGTTATGAGGTAGTTTCCAATTTGTATACTATATATGTAATTTCTATACAAGTTAATAAATTTCTTAATGTGATCTTCAACCATTTTTGCACCTTCTTGGTCTTATTAGTTTCTTTGTTTGACATTCTTATAAGATTGCCTCAATTGGAGTTAGTATGAAGAAGTTATGCCTCCCAAAAGTTAACCTATCTAGTTGACCACCATAGTTCCTAGTGGATTCCATGTTAGCTCTCATTTCTTGCACATGTGAATATAGCCATGTGTGGAATTTCAAGAACATTATAGAAGGTCCAAAACCCTAACCCTAAATGGGATTCAAGGCATTTACAAACCCTAAACAAGTATTGGACTATGTAAAATATAGGGTTGTAAGGAGAAGAAGGGGCTCCAAATATATTGTATTGTTCGATAGATAAGCATCAGTAAGGGGTGGTTGTGAAGCATAATAGAGGGAGTAATAGATTTTGTAGTATCCATTTGAGCTACAGTGGCCAAGATAACTCCACCACAAGGACCAATTTTTTTTTGTATTTGCATTCTATATAAAAGATCAAGGCATAGTCCTCATTACAAGTAGGTTTTTCCCCATAGGGGTTTTCCTAGGATAAATTATGTATCCAATCTGTTCAGATAGTGTATTTCTTGTTCATAATTTCTCTTATAGTTCCAAAAATAAACTAATTAAAAGAGTTAGTGGTAAGATCCATAGTGATGAACTGTTCCAGTGGAAAATCCACAACTGTTTATGGCTCCCACGACATTTTATGGCTCCCACGACAATTTATGGCTCCCACGACAATTTATGGCTCATATTAGTATCACATCAATTTTCTTTTGGGTTATGTGGGTAATCGTAGGATCCAGTAGTTGGTGAAAAAAATTCTTTGAACCCTATCCATAGCTGACGAGTCTATTCAAGTTGCATTGGATGATTATGAGCAACGATTTATACAAATGGAAATACATGACACCAATTAATTGTATCTCAAGAAGGCATCAAATTGAACCCTAAAAACATTAAATTTATGATGGATGACCAACTCCAAAAACCTTGAATAACCATACACAATTATTAGGATTGACAAGATATGACCATAATCTTGTCAAGAATTATGGTCAAATAGAATCACCTCTAACAAAGTTATTGAAAAAGGAGGTATTTTCTTAGGATCAAGAACCAACCAAATATTTTGAAAAACATAAGGAGGATATGTGTACAACCTTTGTCTTAGCCACACTTGACTTCACAAAAACCTTTAATGTTGAGTGTGATTCCTCAAAGCAGACATTGGTATAGTTTTGATGTATAAAGGAAGGCCCCTTGCCTTTTAAATCCACTAGTATAAAATAAAAAAGCTTACTCAAACCAATTTATGAAAATGAAATATTGGTCATGATACATGCAGATGATAGCTAGAACCCTTACCTAATAAGAAGACACATATATCATAATAACTTTAATAATGATTGGAACAATGATTATTTTTATAAGAGCAACAAAAATGGGTTCCACAGATGTTATTTTATGAATTTAAAACTATATACAAAAAGAAAAAGAAAATGTAGTTGCAGGTGGAATTTTAAGAAAAGAATAGGACACATAGGGATTACTTTTTGATACTTACATTCCACAATATCACTGGTGGAATAAGAGAGGATATAATGGATGAAATATCAAAAGGCATGCAAGATCTTTTAACAACTACAAGTGGACCCTAGTGCATTAGATAAATTTGCATGGAAGAATAATTCACTATGGTGCCAATATTGCTTGTATTTGTGTAAGAATTCCCAACTCAAGCGTAATGTCCTTTTGTAATTGCACACTTCTCCTATAGGAATACATTCAAGGTCCCTAAAATATTTCCATAGTATGAAGATGGATTTTTTCTCGAAAGGTCGTAATACAGATATTTAAAAGTTTGTGAGAGAATGTTTGGCTTAAGGGAGAGACAATCACAACCTCATGTATATTATCATAGGTTTACCAAAGTTTGAAAGAAATATTGGCATCATGTTAGTGGTAGATCAAATCATAATGCATGCCCATTTTTTCTTTCTTTCTCATTCTTTTAAAGAGATTGGATTGGATGCAACAATCATGGAAATAGTTTGGAAGTTACATGGAATCCCGAAAACTATTGTAAGTGATATAGATGCAATTTTAAGTTGTTATTTTTGGAGTAAATGATTTTATTGTTTGGGTACTCAATTTACTCATAGATCTTATTACCATCCTCAATTTGATGGGAAAACTAATAATGTGAATAAATGTATAGAAGGGTATATTTGTTGCTTTGCATTTCATGAACAAACACAATGGTCAATTGGTTTCCCTTGGTAGAAAAATGGTACAACACATCCTTCCATAATTAATAAAAAATGTCCCCATTTATGACACTCTATGGTTATCATCCTCCATCCATCATATCACCCTTGAAAGGGAAAACTAAGTTTCAAGTAGTGGATTATCACATAGAGCACCAACAAGAGGTTTTCAAGCCATTAAAACACAACTGCACTATAACACAAAATAGGATGAAAGAACAAGCATATCAACATTGCAGTGAAAGGGAATTTGGGAAAGGAATTGGGTAATTTTTAGGCTACAACTATCCAAATTTATGTTCCTCAAGCAACAAAAGAACGAATAATCAATTAACACCCAAGTACTATGTTCCTTATAATGTGTTGTAAAGGATTGGAAGTATGGATTACAAATTGGAGTTTCCTATATCTTCATGTTTACATCCAAACTTCCATGTTTATTTATTGAAAAAACTAATCAATGACAAGATCCCAATTAAGTCTATTTTACTAGATATTGACAAAGAAAATAAAATCATACTAGAGCTTGAAACAATCCTTCAAACAAGGATCAAGCAAATGTGAAATCAGGCAATTACTGAGTACCTCATCAAGTGGAAGAGCCTTCCAATAGAAGATGCAACATGGAATATGACTTCTTCATATGGGAGCGCCAACAAATAACCAAGTATTGAGGGTAACACCTATTTTAAGGGGAGGGTCATGTTAAGCCTAAGATATTGAATTATTACATTCTAATGTTATATTAGTGTTGTCCTAAATTACTAGTTAGAACCTTTAATGGTCAGCTAGACCCTTTAATTGTAACTGTACTCTTTATCTCTTTTATATGCTAAGGAGCCCTATTTTTAGAGATCATCTCATTTTATGCATTTGAAATATTGTAAAAGGTGGTTCCCCCTCAAAGAGGCTTCTTATTTATTCTCTTGATTTCATTCCCAAGGCATGTAATTACTTATTCTTTCTATTTTTATGTTATTTTTGGGAATTTAGTCCATAACATTAGATTATTATAGTGAGGATAAAAATCCACCTTGTCCTACTCACCCTCCTCTTGTTGAGTCCATTGAACATGAACTTACCCCAACACCATAGATTGCCAGATGGGTTCATACAACATGAGAAGTATTGACGATTATAATAATGATCCTTTATATAAACGTCAAACATGATTATAGTTATAGTGCCACCTCTCTCATTTAGATTAAGTTTTAGAGGTGTTGAGGCCTAGAAATTTGCAGGGAACAACAACAAGGGATTATCCCCAGTCAACGTTCCCAACTAGCCCGTGACTGTTTGGTGTATGGAATCCGTCCAGTTTGCGGTCCAGATACCGTAGGTCAAGTAACAAAAACAAAAGGCTTTTACCAGTTGCGGCCCAATCCACTGTATATTTTTGTATTTTTTGATTTAAGTATGATATGCATATGCCTAATTAACCATGCAGGATGATAAGGATGCAAGGAGCAGTCACAATGTGATGCGCAGGTTCTTACCTCTCGTCTTAGAACTCACAATGTCAAAAAGGAAAAAGAAGAAGGCCCCTGTGGTTGGGGAGGAGCCCGAAGTGGAAGTCATTACCAAAACAGAATACATATATGAAGACACCAAGTGTATATCTGGTGTGGAGACCGAGTACCAATGGGGAGAGATTTACATGCTGATCACACGACGGGAGGTGCCGGATATGGGCCTGGAAGAAGAGGGCATATATGCCAATATCGAGAGATCTTCACTGATGAAGATAGCCACCAGACCAGAGCTTTTCCCATGCTCTGAAGTAATTGGTTGGATTCTTCCCCGAGTAGATTTAACAACGATGATCTTGGAGAAGGTTGAAAAATAGGGCTATGCTACATATAGCCCAGGATATGTAGCTCTGGCCTACCACCTGCCAGAAGTGCAAATATTTCTGTCTGATGATTGGTTGAATAACATTAGAATGGACCTTGTAGAAACCCTTACAAGAATGCTGCTATCAGGAAAGCATTTTAGAACCAGGGCTATGGGAGAGTATGATACAACAAGCTTAAGGGCCCCATACAGGTTCATATCTTTAATGCTAAACAAGATTTTTGGAAGAGCTCATGGCAGGTTCTTCAAATTGGAATGGATGCCAATCATTTTTTATGTTGCAACCCAGGGGACCATTTTCAACTGGGCTAACATTGTATCAAATAGTCTCTCTTCCTGCTTGGCCTCAACCTTGGGTGGAGTATCCCAAAAAAGGTCTGAATTCTATATGAGCTCCATACTTGTTGATTGTATATTGTGCAATCAGCCTTTCCCCGGCCTCAGGTGCATCTGGGATAGGGAAAGAATGCTTGTCTATTCTGCATATAAACCACTGTGGGTGCACAAGTACCACAACCATTATCGAGAAGTCTGTGAACACCTCATCATGCCACTGTATACGCTCATTTTCTTGAAAGAGTGTGATTGCATGTCAGATGAGGCATTGCAAGTAATGGAAGAATATGCAGACTACTATCTGACTGAGGATGGATTTACTTCAGGATGTTTGGAGGTTCAAGAGCACCTTCCCTTCTTCCCAAATACGCCACTGACTACATCATTCACAAGGAGGCGATTAGGCAGGTCTTCTTGGATGGAATAGGAGGCTTCCTATTTGAGCATAAGAAGGCTACCTATCCTCCTTTGCCCTTCAAGTTAGGAAGTTACAGGTTCACCAGAGTGAAGAAAGCTAATGAATTTGTAGAAGAGTTGGAAAGGTTTCATTTTGGTGAGATGCATTTCCATAGAAGTGACTCCCGCAGTAAAGTAGCTGAACATTGTAAAGAGAACAACGTACATTTTGAGTATACCCACCATTGGGATAGAGAAGAATCAGTCTTCCATAGTGCGTTGAATATGACAGCCTTGAGGAGAAGGTTCAAGAAGAAGATAATCACCAAAGGTGGGAAGGGAGATGAACAAGCAAAAGTTGAGGAAGAAGACAAGAATAGAAATGAGGAAGCCCAAAGGCTGGCACAAGAAGCTGCAGGTTGGTTGCAGGGAGAAGAAGAAGAGAAAAGAAAAGCTGTGCAAGAGGCAGCTAGAAGAGCTGAGGAAGAGGAAGGGAAATAAGAAGAAGAAAAGAAAAAGAAGCTTGATGAAGAGCTATAGAAACAAGAGGCAGAGAGGCTAAAGCTGACACAGACATAGACAGAACAGTCAACCTCTGACACAGCTGGAGGGCAGACCCAGGACATGGAGAACCCCGAGATTCAGGACCTAGAAGTACATGCTGCTAGCACATATGGACAGTCTGTGGTGCCTACACTAAAGCTGGTCCCCTATGTACAAAAAAAGGGGAAGAGATCCCTGATGTCAATACTATTTTCTATGACAGGGCGACGAAGAGGATAGTGAAGAGAACAGAAAGGAAGATTGAAACGGGAGGTCTACCTGGGAAAATGATAACGGATACACCTGTTGTATTTGGAACAGACCAAGACCCTAGATTCACCATTAGAGCCGGAGAAACACTGATTCATGCTTCCGAAGATAATGTGGACAAGATTATGATAGACTTGGAGCAATCCAAGAAGTCCTCTGCTCAATTCAAAGACACATTGAGGAAAGAGAGAGAGGAAAGCAATAGGCTAAAAAGGAAATACGAAGACATGAAAAAATAAATGAGATCTTCAAAGGATGATCTATAGCTCCTCCAAGCAGAGAAACAAGCTAGTGGAACTGCACAAGGATGCCTGGAGAAAGTGCAGAAAGAATATCAAGAGCTAAAGATGGAAAAGGAACAGCTGCTGGGAAAGGTAGAAGATTTAGAGCAGCAAAAGATCATCTTGGAGGCCAGTGAGATGCATGCCCAAGAATAGGAAAAGAAGCTTCAAGAGCAGGTCACTTCTCTAACAACTTCTTTAGAGGAAGCAAGGGAGCAGCAGGTCAACCTCCAACCGTTCAAAGAGCATGTGTTGGCACAAAAGGCCAAGATGCTGTAGCTGCAGACTGCCATAGAAGAGGAGAGATGTAAAGTTCTACAGGTAGATAGCCAATTAGAAGAAATCCTGGAAACCTCCTCTTACTTTGTTGATAGATCTCAGGACGTCCTTGAGGTCCTGACTGCAAGAATGGCAAGGCTGAAAAATAATGAAGAAACTCCAGCAGAGCTGCCATCAAAGGATCAACAGGCCCTCAAGTGGGATTATGACTTATTAGAATTTTCTATAAATACCACAGAGGATTTCAAGAAGGCAGTTAAAAAGATGAAAGGAGCCTGCACAGAGTTCTTCAGAAGGCTCCTTATTACCTACAATCGGTGCCAAACAGAGGCCGAACAGAGGCTTGATGTTTTCTCGGACCACAACTCATTTGTGGAGATGTTGCAGAAGAGATATCAGGAGGAGGAAGTGAAAGTAAAACATATTAAATCCCTAGATGATCAAATCTTGAGAAGTGAAGTAGATCATTCAGCCATCAGCGTTCAACTTTTGGAGGATCAGCTCCGGTTGAGTGCAGCCAGGATTGAGGCTATAAAGAACCAGGATGAAAAGTTTGAGATCAAAATTCAGTTTCTAGAACCTTGTGCCTTTGAAGGCATCGCCTCTGAAGCTTTGGTGTGGAAGAAGTTTTTGGACACCCAAGTGGGACCCTCCTCGTAAAATATTGGTCACTTTTTTAATTTGTAACGATTTTGTAAAAACATTTGAGAAAAGTGAAACATTGGAGGTGAAGAGTTGGGAAGCCCAAAGGTTACTTTGGGCAACCCAACAGTCTCACCCTTTTTGTATAAATGTAGAAGGCTTAGAAAGGATAGGGAATTTTCCCCAGAGTTAGACATGAAAAGCGATATTGTAAGAAGAACTACTTTTTTTTGCAATAAAGAATCATTGTTTGCCTGTTGGAGAAAGAGTGGTGGGACTCTAAAATGTTATGCTGTGGATTGCAGAAAGATGAACTAATTTGTTTTTCCAGCTTTGTGTCCATTAACTGTGAGATCGTTCTAACTCTCAGAGCCTATGTTATTGTTTGAATGATTTCTAGTTTATTCTGTGGGATTACCAACATGAGTAATGTATGCTATTCATAAAACAATTGGCTATCTGATTGTCTAAATATCTTTAATCATTCATGCATTGTGGGAAGAAATATAAGCTAACTGTAATTTCTCTTTATATTGCATGTACAATACACATTACTCATAATTAACTTACAGTTTTCTCCCTGGGGATAGATATATAGATAGATAGTTAGTTTTATTTTATTGCTGCATATGTGATTTAGATACTTGTGAGTTCTAAGATGAGAGGTAAGAACCTGCGCATCACGTTGTGACTTCTCCTTGTATCCTTATCATCCTGCATGGTTAATTAGGCATATGCATATCATACTTAAGTCAAAAAATACAAAAATATACACGGTGGACCGGGCCGTAACCGGTAAAACCTTTTGTTTTTGTTACTTGACCTACGGCAGCCGGACCACAAACCAGACGGATTCCCTATAACAAACAGTCACGCGCTAGTTGGGAACATTGACTGGGGAGAATCCCTTGCTGTTGTTGCCTGCGATTTTCCAGGCCTCAAGAAGAGGGTTATGTTCCATTAACATTTGTAGAAGATTCTGGTTATCTAGATTGGGATATAGAAATAAATGAAGAATATTCTTTATTGGTGAATCATACTTGATATCTTTTCCTTCTTTATAAATGAAGAAAACTTATCAGATGTAAATGGGTGTATATACCTAAGTATTTACTATATGGAAGTGTTGAAAGACATAAGGCATGCTTATTTTACAAAGTATTTTCTTAGGTATAAGGAATTGACTATATTGAAAGCGTTTCCCTTGTAGACAAAACAAATTCCATTTTCCTTATTCTAGTCCTTGAAGCTTCATATTAATGGTAGGTCCATCAAATGGATGTTAAATGTGCCTTCTTGCATGGGGATTTGCAAGAATAAATTTACATGGAACAACCTCCTAAGTATATTTATAATTACTTTAATTTTGTTTGTTACCTTAAAAAAACCTATTTATGGATTTAATCAATCCCCATAGGGTTCATATGCTAAAATGGATAGCTTTCTTCTTTATACTAGCTTTTCTAGATGTTATTCTAAACCCAATGTCTATACCAAGAATATGGGTGAGTATCTCACAATAATTTTTCTCTATATCGATTAACTTTTACGTACTACTAATGATCTTAAAATTTTAAACCATTTGAAATCCAACCTTAAAAATAAATTTCAAATGATAGTCTTGCAAACCTTAAAGACATTTGCATCGTTTTCTTGGCCTACTAGTCTTGCAAACCTAGGAAGGATTTCCCCTTTCCCAATATAGGTATTCATGTGACATTTTTTCCCTTCACATGGAATACAACCACCCTCTCTCCTTTTCTATCTATAGTCAACCTTGTTGCTATTTGTACCACACTCAAAGTAGCTTCCACTTTGTACCATAAGTTAGCTGGCAACCTTTTATGTTTGACTCATACATGTATAGACATTTCCTTTATTGTTGGTCTTATTGCTTGGTATATGCAATCGCCCCGTGAGAGTGATTAAAAATTAGCATATAGGGTACATCTTTATATCCAAGATACAATTCACTTTGGGATATACTATAGTTTAGGGGAGACTCCTTTATTGGTTCTATTTATTAATTTCTATTGGACTGGGGACTCTTATCCTCACAATTTTACTACAAGTTATGTTTTTAGTGTTGGTTTCAAACATGTCACCTAGGCTTGTAAGAAAAATTGTGGAATTCTCTTTATTTAGCAAAAGTATAATAATGAGCCAAAAATAATACAAGTCAAGATGCCTTGTCACTTCAACAAATCCTTTTAGAGTTTTTATTCTAGTTGTATAATTTGACCTCACTCTAGTGTAATAATCACTATGTCATTCAATTTTCCAAAGATAATATTCAATGTTATTACAGTGAAAACATAGAGATACCCATCCAATTCATTATCAAATATTCTTCAATATCTCTATGCACACATTGAATATTTGATAATGAATTGGATGGGTATCTCTATGTTTTCACTGTAATAATCACATTGCAGATTTGGGGTCCAAAACCTTCCAAATCTCATTTGAGGGCTTAAACAATGTTTTTTGGGGTAAAAAGTAAATGAACATACTTCATATCTCAGAAATATTCTACACTTCAATATCTTTTCAACGATGCAAATATCTCCTTAGTCAGAGTTTCTATGAGGAAGTTGTGCCTCCTGTAAGTTGACTTATCACGTTGATGACAATGGTGCTTAGTGGATTCCATGTCTATTCTTATTACCAACATATGTGGAGCTATTCATGTGTGGAATTTCATTAAAATTATATAGGGTCCAAAACTTAAATATAGTCGGGAATTGAGGCATGTAAAAACCATAAAAGTAACACTAGAAGACTATTAGGTCATTGTTAAATACTAGGCCACTATGAGAAGAAGGGGGTTCCACTCCTATGGTATTATTCTATTGTTCCATTTCTAAGAAAGATATAGGGAGTGAATATTAGAGCATAACATAGGAATTAAGAGACGCCACAGGAGCCATACATGCCATAGTGTCATAGGTAACTCCATAGAGAGTACCACTTTCTTTGTATTGGAGAATAAAAGAATGTGGACTACTCACTTTGGAATGGGGTTTTCCCCGTAGTGGGTTTTTCCAAGGTATATATTGTGTTATTTGTGTGGATATTTTTATTTTTCTCTATCTATTGTCCTTTATGTTTTAGTTTATTTTAGCATTCCATGAGATTAAGCTAACAATAATGAATCTTAAATATCCAGTAAATAGTGCACAACTAAGAGTTTATGGAAAGTTGTAAGATATTTTGTGACAAACTATTCCAATGGAATATCCACGACAATTTACAGATCATCCTTTAACTATCCTTCTTCGTGTCTTGTCTATTATTTCCATTTCTCCCAGATCTTGGAGCTACAAGAGATTGAAGCAGAAAGGATCTTGGAACCATAATGGATTTAAAAATTGCATTATATCCACTAATTTATTTTAACACGGGTTAATGATAACTTTTAACTTTCAATAAAATCATATAACATTGGAACTTATTAGATTCATAAATTTAATTAATTAAGATTAATAACTTATTTAAATTCAACAGACTCAAGTCAATTTACATTGATTAAATTATTTTAATTTCCACAAGTATAAGGGTCCAAATTAATTATGGGCCATATAAAACTATAAGATTAAGAGTAGTTTTCAATCCACATATCTTTTAAAGGTTAATGTGGTTGAATGTGATTTCAGATGTAATAATGGTTCCTACATGGTTGATCACAATTGTAGATTTGACCCATATAAAGGTGGTGTCATCACTTATATTACATTCATTTCTAGAGCTAATTTTTTTTTCTTTCAAAATCCACGGGTCATCCCCTTCTTGATATTTCCATGAAGACTTAGCTCCTTTTATATGATTGTTTTTAGGCCAATGATTTTTTGTAGTATTTCAATCCATAAGGCATCTCCTATATCACATGATATATTCGTAAGAAAAAACAAGAAGAAACATTGTTAATAGATTCATTGGGTCAATCAAATGGACAATTTAGTTGCCACCAATATGGAAGATCATAAAGCATGGATTTTATTTTCATACCATCTGCCATTTTCCTTTCACAGTTGTTATTAAACTTAGATCCATTAATCATAGTAATGTCATTTGGATCAAACATGTCTTGATTATTTTGTTGAATGCAAATGCTATTTTATACATGAGGACGGGACTCTTTGGATTCAACTTCCAAGAGTTTCGTTGGAGTCCTTTCAAATTCATCTTCCCATTTATTTTACTATTTACATGATTTACATAAACTCAATCCTTTCGGATTAGGCTTCTGACATTCGCCCCCTTAATTCAAAGGGGTGTTTGTAAGTTTGAGCATGGTTCTAAAATTTTCAAACTTTTCTCGTCCAAGCACTTTAGTGAAGATGTCTGCAATTGGCTTGTTCATGGAATAATGTCATAGATGGATTGTCTTGGCCTCTACATGATGTCAAATCAAATGGTACTTCGTGTTGATGTGTTTGGTTTGATCGTGGAATATAGTATTATTGTCTAACTCTATTGCAGAAGTGTTGTTTATTAATAACATAATGAATTTCTCTTGTTTCTCCTGTAAATATTCAAGTATCTTCCTGAGACACACAATCTCTTTCGTTGCTTCTATAGGAGCCATATATTTTGCCTCTGTTGTCGATTATGGTGGAACCGACTATTTACGCGATATCTAGGAGACAATTACTAATCCAAGACTCATTGTGTATCTAGAAGTAGGCACTCATGTCTCTTTTTCACCATCAAAGTATGAATTAGAGTACCCATTAGTTTGAAGTCATATACCTTAGAGTACTTGAGTACAAAGTTTTGAGTCCCCTTCAAGTACCTTAGAACTCTTTTAGTAGTAGATCAATGTCCTTCACAAGGTTTGTGCATGAACCTTGAAAGGATTCCAACAAAATATGAAATATCTGGTCTAGTAGTTGTGAGGTAGATAAGGCTTCCTATAAGTTGTCAGTACTTAGTCACATCCTTGAATTATTTTACTTCAATTGATGTGAGATTCAACTTTTGTTCCATTAGAGTTGACAGAGGGTTTCATTCAACCATGCGAAATCTGTTTAGTAATTCTCCAACATACTTCTTCCGGGAGATGAATATGTACTTAATATGTTGAGTGAATTCAATTCCCAAGTAGTAATGAAGGTGTCCTATATCTACCATTTCAAATCGCTTCTTCAAATATTGCTTTATGGATGCAATATAATTTTCATTGTTCCTTGGCATTAGAAGTTCATCTACATACACCACAAGAAACATAACATATCTTCCAACTTTCTATACAAAAAAGATTGTGTCATCAAGATTATAATATTTGAAATTTAGATTTATAAAATGCTTGATTATATTTTCATACCAGGAACAAGCTACTCGTTTCATGCCATATAAGGAGTTGATGAGCTTACATACATTGTGTTCTTGTCCCTTCACAATAAATCCTTCTAGTTGAGACATGAAGAAATTATCTTTCAAGTCTCCATTCAAGAAACATATTTTTACATCCATATGGTGGAATTTCCACCCATTTTCTGCAACCAAGGAGAGTACAGTGCATATGGTAGCCCATTTTGATGTGGGGGAGAACATCTCTTCATAGTACATTCCTTCTTTATGTGCATATCCTTTCACCACAATATTTGTGTTAAGATTTCATATGAAAGACTAGATTTAATAATATTCAATTCAAAATCATAGCAACAACATATCAAGAATCACTGATATAAATACAATAACAATATAGACACAACATTTATCCTGGGAAACCCTCAAGGGGAAGAAAACCCAGCAAAACTTCCTCTGTATAAGATGTATAAAATACAACCCCAAAAATAGGTGTTCTCCTCCTTCTTTTCTCTCTCTCTCTCTCTCACCTATGCGCTACTCAAGTGAGTGATTCTATGTTCAAATAAGAACCACATCTCCTCTATTTATACACAATGAGTCAACTGACTTTTACCCTAGATAAGTCGGCCCCACTAAACTATCTGGGACAACTTCACCTAGGAAGACTCAAAACAATATATTATATTATTTATTAGGGTACTAAAGACCTGACAAAAAATGGAGGCTTTACCTCATGACTCTATGATGACCAAATACAATAGTAACACCTCGCCGAAGGAATAATAACATCTCCCTTGGGTTACATCAGTAAAATACATTTAGAATATTCTTTGAAGTTACAATATTTCAACACTCCCCCTTAACGAGAAGGTTATTATACTAACAACATCATCACATACTATAACATAACAGAGAGACAATAATTAAAACACTAGATCGAGGTTAAGCATCTCTACGTCATAGGAAGTTTTCACAATCAGTAACTAGAATAGTTACTCTTCATCTTCTGCATCACATGCTCACTTGATTATCTTGCAGCATCACTTTGATCTTTCAATCCTTCGTAGAAGCACTTTGATCTTCTTGATCCTTTACAGTACTTTGATCCATTGCAACAACACTTCGATCTTCTTGATCCCTTGCAGCAACACTTCAATCTTCTTGATCCTTCGCAATAGCACTTTGATCTTCTCAATCCTTTGCAACAACACTTTGATCTTCTCGATCCTTTGCAGTAGCACTTCGATCTTCTCGATCCTTTGCAGCAACGCTTCGATATTTTGCAGTAGCACTTCGATCTTCTTGACCCTTGTAGTAGTACTTCGATCCTTTCAGCACGTTTTGCAGAGCAGATCTCGACCACATTCAAATTTTGGCCCATCGTAGAACATCCATACCACACAGGTTAGGAACACTCTCGAGTGAGTGGTATACTACAACGTACGTGAGGAATCATCATAGAGAATCCATACCACTGAGGTTAGGACCACTCCTAAATGAGTGTTATTCTATGGAATCTACATATGAATGCAGGCATACTGTCCATACAAGAGTATAATATGCAACGCAGATACCGACTACATACAAATTGTCAGTCCTGTCGCCTATGAGGACTCACTGTAGAGCATCCATACCACAAAGGTTAGGACCACTCTTGAGTGAGTGTTATTCTATGGTATCCACAATTGAATGTGGCTACTCTCCATGTGAGAGTAACATCTGCAGGGCCATCCTTAGGTAGTAAGGACCACTCTCACGCACATAGTGTTATACCTACCATCTTCAAGAGAGTATACTATCTTCCACAAATAAATGTCAGACCATCATCATCACTGTCATTCATTATCGATTTCAGTCTCATCATTACTCTCGCTTTCCTGGGAAGTTCCATATTATCAACCTGCTCCCCTTTGTCTGAGGAGGGTTCATGTCTTCGACCCGATATTCCTTTTAGAAGAAGGTCCATATCTTCATCATCTGTAGTTCCATCACTATTCCTCCTTGTGAAGAAATTCCTTTCGAACTACCCCAATCTTGTCATAGAAATATCCTAAATTCACTCGAGATAGATGCTTGGTCAGTACATCAACAACTTGCTCATCGGTACTCACATACTGGAGCTTGATATCTCCCTTTTGTACCATATCCCTTATATAAAAATATCATATTTCTATGTGCTTCGATTTGTCATGGAACACCGGATTATCTGTCATATTTATACAACACTGGTTGTCACAGAGAATTATTGTGGTGTCCATCTCCATGTCAAATAATCCTGACATCAATTTTTGAAGCCATATCGCTTCACAACAAGCAGAGCAAGCTGCAATGTACTCTGCTTCATCTATACTGAGAGCAACACTAGACTGTTTCTTACTAAACCATGAGATCATGGAGGATCCCAGACAATAACATCCACTTGAGGTTCTCTTCTTGTCTGCAGAACTTCCTGCTCAATCTGAATCTGTATATCCATACAATTTGTAGTTATGATCTCTCCCATAGTAAAGTCCCAAATCAATCGTACCTTTTAGGTACCTCATCACCTGCTTTGCATCTATCAAGTGAACCCGTCTAGGTTTAACTAGATACTAACTCAAGGCATTCACAAAAAAGCATATATATGGCCTTGTGTTCGTTAGATACATTAATGACCCAATAATATATATGTAGTGAGTCATTTCTATTAGCTTGGATGTCTCATCAGACAACAGCTTCAAGTTGGTGTCCATGGGCGTGTCCATGGATTTAGAATCCAACATATCAAATCTTTTCAATATTTCTACTACATACTTTCCCTGATTCAGAAATATTCCTTCTAGGCTCTGCCACACTTCCAGCCCTAGGAAATAATGCATCAATTCAAGATCTTTCATCTCGAATTCTTCAGTTAGCTTCTTCTTGCAATCCTTAATATGTTTCTCATTTCTGGTCAGAAATAGATCATCCACATACAACAATAGTATGATTGGTTCATCATCCATAATATTCATATAAATATTAGGATCATCTTTATTCTTGGTAAAGCCCATGCTTTTCAAGAAGCTATCTATTCTGCCATACCAAGCTTTGGGAGATTGCTTCAGTCCATACATAACCTTTTTCAACTTGTAGACACAAGTCTCTCTATCTTCAACTTCAAATCCTTGTGGTTGTTCAATGTAAACCTCTTCCTCAATCACACCATTAAGGAAGGTTCTCTTTACATCCATCTAGTGTAAGTCCCACTTCATCATGGAGGCAAGTGCCATGATAGTTCTGATGGAAGTGTACCTTGTTACTGGAGAAAATGTCTCTTCATAATATATCCCCTCTTTTTGAGAGAATCCTATAGCCATAAATATTGCTTTGTACTTTTCAATACTTCCATCAGTGACATGTTTTATCTTGTAGATCCATTTCAAAGATACCACACTCTTATTTTCTGGGTTGGGAACAATATCCCAAACATCATTCTTCATGATCGACTGATATTATTCTATCATTGATTCAACCCATTCTTTATTCTGTGCAGCTTCCTCATAGCTGGTGGGTTCTTGATCTAAAAGATCACACATAAAAGCTACATAATTGGAATATGGCTTTAATCTTTTGCTAGTTCTTGTGGAGCCTTCTAGCACTCCATATCTTTCTTCTGCTTGTATGATTTATCTTACCCAAGCACGTTTTCTCTTTCAAGATATATCCATAGTAGGGGGCTCTTGAGGCTCTAGCATGTCATGATATTTTGATGATACTATTTCAAGAGATGGTTCAACTTCTGTCCTTCTGGGAGGTAAATCCTCTTCATGTACTTCTTCAAGATGACACCTTCTAGAATTATTAAGAGTTGTCTCTTCATAAAATGTTACATCCCTACTAATAGCGATATGATGGAATCCTGAAATGTATATCCTGAAGGATTTGGAGACTTCACAGTATCCTATAAATACTCCCTTTTTCTAGAAGGATCCAATTTGGTTCTCTTCTCTTTAGGAATATGTACATATACTGGGCAACCAAATTTCTTGAGATGGCTTAATTCAGGTTTATTTTCGGTATATATTTCTTCATGAGTCTTGAATCCAAGAACACTGTGAGATAATATATTTTGCACATATACAAATGTTCTTGCTGCTTCAACCCATAGGTGCATAGGGAGATCGTGGTCATGAATCATGGTCTTCACTGCTTCCATGATAGTTCTATTCTTTCTTTCTACAACACCATTTTGATGGGGATTATAGGGAGTGTTTAGCTCCCTCTTGATTCCTCCCTCCTTACAAAATGCTTCAAATTCCTTTGAAGTGTATTCTCCACCATTATATGATCTCAGTGTCTTGATTCTGTTTTCTAAGTGCTTCTCTATCAAGGCTTTGAATTCCTTGAATTTCCCGAACACTTCACTCTTATTCTTCAAGAAGTATATCCAAGTCTTTCTTGAATAATCATCAATAAATGTGACATAGTACTCATATCCACTCAAGGATATGAAGGGATTAGGACCACATACATCATAATGGATTAGTTCCAATGTACCTTTGTTATTTGTTTCACTTTTTGGAAAGGGATTCTTGATGTTCTTTCCCTTTGCACATCCTTTGCAGGTTCCCTCATGTTTGATCTTTAGATCTGGTAACCTGGTTACCACCTTGCTCACATAGGGCAATGCTTTGTAGTTGATGAGATCAAGTCTCATATGCCACATTTCACTTGAGCTAGTAGTCTCATGGACAAGGGATGTCTCTGGATTTACTTTGAGTTTGTACAGTCCTCCTCCTTCTTCTCCAATGACTACAACATATTGAAGTGTCTTTCCTTTGGACCACATAAGTACTCGTCCATCTATAAAAATAACTCTATATTCTTTCTTATCTAGAGAAGAGATGGAAAGTAGTTTCTTTTTCAAACCTGGTACATAGAATACTTCCTTCATATCCATGCAAATCCCAGAGTCAATCTTGTAGCTTGATTCACCAATACCTTTGATAGGATTTTGATAGTCATCTCCCAATGATACCTTCTGGGGAGAGTTATTCTCTTCAAGTCTTGACAGAGTTGTCTTCTTTCCTTTCATGTTCTTAGAGACACCACTATCAATAAGCCATGTATCTTCTCCAGGTGTTACAGACCCAGAGAGTGTAGAGAATAATACATATTCTTCTACATCCTCACCTCTAATTTTCTTTCGAGGTATTTGTTCATCCTCCTCTTCAACTAGATGAGCATGATGTATTTTGTTTTTGTTGTTATTATTTGGTGATGGACATTCTCTAGCAAGATGTCCTATCTTATGACAATTGTAGCATTGATACTTTGAGTAATCCTTCTTCTTCTTCTGGAATTTCTTCTTTGAAGGATTATGATTACTCTTCTTGAAGTTTGCTTGTTTTCTTCCTTTAGTATGGGTAGCTAGAGCCTGATCATATTATCTGAGGAGAGCTTCTCTATTGGCTACTCTATCTTCTTCTTGTATGCAATCTTACCATACTATGTCAAAATTCATACTTTCTTTTCTAGCACATAAAGTCTGAATGAATGAGTCCCAAGGTCTAGTGAGACCATTGAGAGCAGTCATAAATAATTCATCTTCATCAAGGGAGTCTCCAATAGTACTTAGTTTCCCTTTGAAATGGGAGAGCCTTGTGAAGTAATCTTGAATAGATTCTGCTTTTCTCATCTTGTTGCCCTTCAGTTGAGCTCTCATATTCATAGTTCTGTTGATGTTCATTCCCTCATACATTGTGGAAAGTGCATCATACATTTTCTTAGGTTTCTTCTTAGATGACACTTGAGGGATCAAGTGATCCTTAATAGAATCAACAATGATCCTCATTTCATTGATTAGGTCTTGTTCGTGCTTCTCCTTAGCTTCATCTTCTTTAGGTTCTGCAATCTCATCCTTGATGTACTTCTCAAGGCCATTCCCTTTCAGAATGAGACAAATCCTATACTTCCAAGCCAGGAAGTTTTCTAGGCCTTCCAATTTGTCCTCAAGCTTAGTGCTTGGGGCCATCTTGTCCAGTAGGTCACAAAAAAAGAAATTTATCAAAATATGAGGCTGAACTTACCAGTAGATGCGCTTGAGGGAGGCAAGTTGGTTGAACCAACTTATTTATGGAGATACCAAATCTTTAGTCTTCAAATCCTACTTGCGAGGTTGCAACATTGCAGAATTTCTGGTTATGTTTCACTACAGTTTTCTGCTTCACTGACAAACTAGGGTTTGGCTTTCTCGGAGATCTAACCACCCAAAAACTTCGATCTAGGTTCAATAGATTCTCTCTAGGGAGGTGCAACTTTCTATGCAAGCAGATCTTCAAAGCTCCAAATTTTCCAAAAACCCTAAATTCTTTTAGAGAGGGAGGAGAGAGAATTTCACCTTATGAAAGGTGCTGTAATCAAGTGAGCTCTGATACCATGTTAATATTTCATATGCTAGAATAGATTCAATAGTATTCAATTCAAAATCATAGCATAAACATATCAAGAATCACTGATAGAAACACAATCACAATATAGACACAACATTTATCCTGGGAAACCCTCAAGGGGAAGTAAACCCAACAAAACTTCCTCTGTATAAGATGTATAAAAGAAAACCTCAGAAACAAGTGTTCTCTTGCTATTTTGTCTCTCTCTCTCTCCTATGCGCTACTCAAGTGAGTGAGTCCGTGTTCAAATAAGAACCACAACTCATCTATTTATACACAATGAGTAAACTAACTTTTACCCTAGACAAGTCGGCCCCACTAAACCGTTTGGGGCGACTTCACCTAGGAAGAATCAAAGTAGTATATTATATTATTTATTAGGGTGCTAAAGACCCAACACAAAATTGAGGATTACCTCATGAATCTATGATGACCAAATACAATAGTAACACACTGCTAGAGGAATAATAACATCTCCCCTGGGTTACATCAGTAAAATACATTTAGAATATCCTTTGAAGTTACAATATTTCAACACTTTGCTTTGTGCTTGTCAAGTGACCCATCTAATCTGTATTTGTTCTTGTATACCCACTTGCAACCAATTGGTTTGATTCCGACTAGAGGTTCAACCAACTTGCAGGTTCCATTCTTCATGAGTGAATTATACACATTATGCATGGCTTCCTTCCATTCATCATGAGAAACAACCTATTTAAAGGAAGTTGGTTCAAAGTTAGTAGATAAATTCAATTCACAATCAAATGAGACATCCATGTCATCACCTGAGTTATATACTTCTCCTTCATATTCTTATATGGTTGATATTCTTGTTCCAACCTTTCGAACTTCATATGGATGGACACTTCCAAGTGTCTTTATGGCCCATTTCAGAATCTTCCTTGATGGCCCAAGTTGATCAGTTGGCGGTGCTCCACTCTCTTCAAGATTCACTCTTCCAATCCTCTCAATCACATCATCCATTCGAGTCTCCTGTTTAGGTGAAGTGGTCTAAACATTTTATTCATGAGTTTCTTCATGGGAGGTGTAGGTAATTCCAAAGGAATTCCATAGACTAATCTTGATCCAAGAGAGGGACCCTCGTTCAAGATGTGTAATTTCATTATCAACTTCATATTATGTCTTTAGATGGGAAAAATTATCCAAATGATCAAGATATATATCAATAGACTCACCATTTTTATTAGTTTCAAGAAAAGTGACATCTATAGAAATAACAAACTGATTGTTTACCTCATCATAAAGATGGTATGCCTTCTGAATACCCCAAGTAAATGCATTTTCTACTTAAAGCACCAAGCTTGTCTCTTTTCTCCTTTGGTATTAAGGCATAGCAGGTGGAACAAAAAACCCTAAGATGCCTCACAAAAGGAAGGTGGCCATACCACATTTCATGTGGAGTCTTGTATTCAATAGCATGAGATGGACTCCTATTTCTCAGATAGGTTTCACACACTATTACACCACCCCAAAATATCAATTTTACATTCTTGAAAAAGATAATTGAGCGTACCATATTCACGATGCTTCTATTTATCCTTTCAACCACACCATGTTGTTGAGAATTATAAGTAATTGAATTTTGATGAGCAATCCCATGTTGATGAATATAGTATTCAAAATCATTAGAAGTGTATCCTTTCCATTATCAATACAAAGTGTGCTAAGATGAGATTGTGCTTGATTTTATATCCATGCATGAAAATCCTTGAATGTTTGAAATGCTTCCTATTTTTTTTTAACAAGTATACCCAACACATTATAATCTAGTCATCAACAAAGGTCATGAGGTATTTATTACCATTGGTATAAAGAATAGGAACGGGGCCACATAAGTTAGAGTGAACTAGATCTAACTTTCTACATGCTCTAAATTTTGACTCTGGGAATGTTTGCTTATTATGATTGCCTAGTATGCATGCATCACATTTGTTCATATTCCTAGGAATGGTGGTGAAACCAAAGACACCATTATTTCTAAACCAACAAAGAATTTCATAATTAAAATGACCATATCTAGTATGTCATAAAAATTGGATGACATATTACCTTCTCCATGCTGAGAGAGGTAGGAAAAGTTCTGAACTCTTACAGATGAGCCCTTCAGCTTAGACAAATTTCCATATGTTGGCACAATATCAACATGATCCAAATACATACAATGAAATACCAACAAATACCCAATATACCAGCCTGAAAGTGTTTTATCCCTTTTGGAAACACCCACGTAGTAGGTGAAGTCTCACTCGAGGTACCTATGGGGACTGCAAGAACCAAGTTAATGCAGCAAGGAAGGGGAACATTGACATACCACACAAATATATATTTGACATATGAAAATTAGACATATCAGTAACTTAGGAATATATTACTCCATTCAACTACGACATTCACCATAGATATTCATTCATTCAGTACTTGTTTGTACCAATTGATTCCATTAGTAAATAAGAAGCACAAACACACACATCATTTGACACTAGATATTTTAACATGGAAACTCAAGATAGGAAAAAACACAAAACCATTCATTATTATTAAGAGTCGCAGTAAGAACACTTACATCTAAACAAACAACCTATAAACCTCTCTCTAATAACCCATTACAATATATCTATGCACATAACCTGCAGATCACTTCGACAAAAATCATAACATTGACTCAAGGAAAAGAATGCATATTTCTCTCCAAAACTATATAACTCCAAAATTCCCATCCCATTACATATTTATAGGCTCTTTTTGGCCTTTTACCCCGCACTCACTACCCGATCCGAATAATGTAAGTGGAAAAAATTTCTCAATTGCCTAACCAACCTTTCGGTCATACTTCGTCAACATAGTTTAACTCCCTGAATTCTCACTCAATTATTTGGACCTATCAACTTTGCCAAACCAATTTGTTGCTGCTTTTTTCATACTTCAACCAGTTCTCAAAACTGGTACCTAAAATATCTAAAATATTCCTAGGGACAATAGGCCTCCAACACTCACATTAGGATTGATATAATAGTCTATTCATCTTTAACTGAAATTACTCATACACTTTCTTTACTTACTTGACTCATCGCTGGAAATACTACTTCAACTTGGACACTTCATCAATGGCATCAGAAGTAATGTGTTCTGCACTTCTCACCAGGGTTACTGTCAGTGATTGCTTGATTTCTAATTGTTCTAGGCTAATTACCTTAGAGACTCGCTCTACCTCGATTTGAATCTCTTCCACATGCTTGTTAGTCTTATGTTGCTGAATCATTAGATGGTCAATCTCTGCTTAAAATTATTTGTTTATGTATCCTTCTTCATCCCATCGACCGAAAATAGAATCTTCGGCATACTCCGTAGGTTTTCCTTATTACCTTGAGCTGTGCCAAGCTTAGTCATGATTTCTTGCATCTCCGCATCTTCTAATAGTGCACCCCAAGTTTCAGATACTTCATCATACACCTTGGCAGAATAGGCTTCAAATTCCTTCATATCTTGGATGATCGCCTGAACATATTTTTATCATTGTTCAGTCACCTCAGGGGATGTGCTAGGAACTAACTTAGCTTCCAACTATTCAATTGTTTGGTAGAAATATGTCATGAATTCACCAAGTTGTAGTAACTTGGCCCCAGGGTCTATTTCCTGATCACTTGCTGCTTTAGGTACTCCATGATAGTTAGCTTATATCTCTTACTTCAACTTCTAGTTATCCTTTATCAACTAGTCTTTTTGTTGCCGAAGCTTATAGGGCTATGTTTCCAGAGTATTGGCCCTGCTCCAAAAATTCTTCATCACGTCATGCATTAACTCCTCATGGACCTTAAATTCCTCTGTGACCTTTTGTTGAATGTTGTGCAACATAAATACAGTCATGATCAACATATTTAGATCAATGAAGCTAAGGGTTATGTGCTACCATGATCATTTCTACATTCCCAAAATTCAAAGCCTTTGGAAGAAACTATACTACCCATCCTGTCGAAGAGATTGATGGTACCATTGTTCATTATGCAGATGGCATAGATTCCGATTGTCTCAGTTCCTCATGTTGGCTGGGTTGGGTCTCAAATGGTAAAACCCAAAGCTCTTTGACTGCTTGACATAATGTGGTGAGGAGGTCAGTCGCACTCCCAAAAATATCAACATTCCTTTCTTTTACTAGCTTTCTATTTTCTTATGTGACATCAGCCATCTCGTCGAACAATAGTTGAAGTCATCATCCGTTAATCCAGTCACAATGGTATCGTTGGTATCCTTTTTCTTATTCTCCCCTTTCTTCTTCATAGCAATAGTCTTAATATTTGCCCCTAATTATGGCTATGTTGGGATGGAAATTGACTCTTCATCACTGCCATGGTGTTAACTAGGTGGGTTTTCATCTCCCTCATGTGGCATAGTACTCTACTATTGTGGTTCTGATGTTCCCTCCTATTGTTGCTATGTCTGTGAAATTTCTATGGAAAGTTGATCATCTGTGACAAGGAATTTCCACTTAGTTGGCCATTCCTAACAATGACACCAACCTCTTCCTCTTTCATTTGAAATACAATTAAAAACCACTGCATATGTGGATCCCTCCTCCCTTAGATATAGATGTGGTGGGGCCCTACTGTAAATCTCATGATGTTTTCATACTTGGCCATAGTGGAGGCCTCCAAGTGAGGGATCTTTTTGACATTATGTTGTAGTGCCTTTGCATGCATGTCAAAATCTACATTATTATATTCTTTCCTCCTCCTTGTCTTAGTGAACCAAATATTGGTGTATGTCGCCCCTCGACAAGGGACAAGTATCTCCATACCCTGATAATTATGTGGCTTTCCAATGCCACAAAATAAATTAAGCTTAGTAGCCAAGAATAAGTAAAAGGATTACCTTTCTCCTGGGATTCGACACAGTCGTTGAGAAGCTCATTCAATAGAAAAGTCTCCTAATTCATTTGAAAACTAGAAGCACATTGCTCAGATACAATTATAACTAAAGGGATTACTTGGTTTGGTTTTATATTATTCAAGACTTTGATTTCTAGGGCCTTCATTGCGAATTGAACAACCTATTCATGAATGGAGGCTATGTCAAAAGCCCTCTTTTTCCTTGATAGATTGTAATTTTCCTTCATTCTGGTAGCCAAGTATTTGTCATTTTCTTTCCCAACATATAATTGTGCAAGCTTCACCCCTGGCTTGGGAAACCTTGTAATCCGAGAAAGCATTCGACATCTACATATACTTTCGTATATATCCACAAACACCCTCCATGGAAACAAACAAGTAATTGTTTGACACATGAATTAATCTCTGCAGTCCATCCAAAATGTGGTAAGTGCATCAATGACAAAATACCTGACCTCTATAATCCCCTATCCCATTCCATAGGCACCATATCAATTGGTACACCTTCCTCTAGATAGACACACTCCATGTAATTCATTATCTTGAATCCAGGGTACTTCATCTGGTCATGATCAACATAAGAAAATTTAATAAGGTTGGGGAAGATATTTCCCAACACTTGAACACTCTTCGGAACGAGGGGTGACACTAGTGGATACTTTGCATTCTTCATAATGCAGACATGGGGTTCATCCATTTTTATTGGTGGAATGTATCTAGGAAACATTGTCATGGATGAAGATCCATAAGCCTCAGTATCATGTGTGCCCTTTATTTGTTCCTTTGGATTCCATTCTCGATTGGTAGTTTTCTTCTTCCTTAATGGATTGAATGGAATCTTAGTTGAGGCCACTTATGGTTATTCTTCAACAATTGGGATAGCTTGATTTACTTCAACAATATACCCTTGGACAATATTGGTTCTAGACATATCGTTTTCCATGCCTGCAATTCACTAGGGGAACTCGACTTTAGGTGTTTGCAACAATTTATATTACTCAACAATCTTCAACTTCAAAACAAAATGAGTTTCTATTTCATGGGAATGATTCATTTTTTAATTGAATTCCACACACGACTGACCTATCCAATTTGATTTTAAATGACTATGACCATATCCTTGAATTGATTATGAGGGTGGTAGAAAATATGTTCACACACTTGAGTCTTTTCAGGAATTTATAATAGTCTTTCACTAATGTCACCACTACTTCCACCTTAAAAGTAGTCATTTAATGTGCATTAATTAAAAATTTAATGGAATTCCAACTTTGACAAATATCAACTGCGTCAAAGTCCAATATCGACACTGTGGTAGGTATGATAACATACAAACAGTAACAACTTTGGGATCTACCTTGACACAAGTATATATGGCCTAAAACCTTAACTAACTGCAACAAAACAAAACCTCGACAGGAAAACACTTCAATAACTTTGAATATGTACAGGAATTTGACATAGCAAAAAGGTGGGATTTCGATTTTTTTTTGTATGCATATATACAAACTCAATGGAGGAATGCATGGCTATCCCTATAAGGTTTTAATTGGCTCCCATTAACCAATCCTTTCAGGGGATCAACCTATAACTTATGTAATTGAAATGAGCCCCCCATTAGTGATATAATTGATAACATAAGGGCCTAACCCATGTGTTCTAATATTACCCGTATGTTTCAAAAACTTGTCGTAGAGAAGAACTAGCCCCCCTCATTGGAAATGGATCCTTGTGATATGGTGATCATGCCAATATTTTTCTCTTTTTCTTTATGGACTTGCTATTGAAATCCTTCAATGAAGAAATCTTATTCTAACTGGAGTAACTATGATAACCTTTCTTCAACATCACTAGTATCAAAAATATCGGTGAAAGAAGCTATCCTTATACTTGGTACAATCTATTTCATAGGTATAACAACCTTTTTCCCATAGACCAACCTGAATGGTGTTTGATATGTCAATTTCTTACATGTTGTTTGATAATCCCACAATACCGTGGGGATTTTTAAGTACCAGTCATTGTGGTTCACATTACAAACCTTAGTCAGGGAATGCTATAGTATCTAATTGAACGCTTCGACAATACCATTCACCTATGGATGACATGTTGTACTCTTCTTATGATGGATATGAAATTATCCTATAACCTCCTCAATAATTTTGTTGACAAAGTGGGTAACTTGATCACTTAGTAGAACACAAGGGCATCCAAACCTGGTGGCTACATTCTCAAATAAGAACTTCACACCATTCGCAGTGACATCGTAGTATTGCAATACTTCATAGGGGCATCCTCATCCCATCTTGTTAAGTAATCTATCATAGTAATAATATATCTTTCTCCATTCATCTTTCCTGGTTGGTTGATGGGACTGAAACAATACATGACCCACTTGTCGAAGGCATGCAATGTGAATTATGGTACCAAAGGATTCTCATCTTGCCTCAATAAATTACCAATCCTCTAACAAATGTCACAACTCTTACAATAGTTGTGTGCGTCCTGATGCAATGTAGGCCACCACAATCCAGCCCACATTATTTTCTGTGTTG
The DNA here is from genome assembly GCA_001517045.1 of Pseudotsuga menziesii. Taxonomy (NCBI): domain Eukaryota; kingdom Viridiplantae; phylum Streptophyta; class Pinopsida; order Pinales; family Pinaceae; genus Pseudotsuga; species Pseudotsuga menziesii. The sequence goes on from LPNX010028492.1 coordinate 86,017, forward strand.
TTGCTTTCGTTGCATAGTGGCATCCTTCAACATGTTGTAGTCAAGCGGATTGCATACTTACCAATGACACATATTATAGATTATATAAGTACTGATATAAACAAGAGACAAGTAATGGTAGAAGGAGCAACAAGTATTTTTATTACTCAACAAGAACACATACATGGTTGATCACATAAGATCTAATCGATTCTATATTAGGCTCTCCATCCTATTTATATGATTTACAAGTGGTTACATAACTACCTATCGGTTCAACTAAACAATATGACCTATGGAGGCTGACATGATGCATTGATATGTTCTACAAGTAGTCGGTCAAAGGACCTAGTTGGCTAGCCAACTTAGGATCCTCCAACATCTCCCAAACCTCAAAAATATTTCTTTGTTTTGAAGAAATGAGGAGATGAAAAATTTGTTGTCTGAGTAATGGAAAAACATGATGTTATTGTTACTAATGGCTGGTACAGGTATATTTATGCTGGTGAACACATACTTCAACAATAGATTCTACAGTAACTAATAAATTATGTTGAAACTATTCCCATGCATGTAGGGAATTCAGAATGTCGATGGTGAGANGGGACAGGGATATTTATGCTGGTGAACACATACTTCAACAATAGATTCTACAGTAACTAATAAATTATGTTGAAACTATTCCCATGCATGTAGGGAATTCAGAATGTCGATGGTGAGAGTAGTGAGGTTGGATAGGTTCTCCACCTTGTCTTGCATGTCCACGTCTTGAATATTGATCATGTTAGGTCCTAGAAGTCTTGTTTTTCGTCGGCAGTTGAGAGAATTCATTAGAGCTATGGCCTAATTTTGTCGAATTTGGACATGCTTAGTCTAGCTTGGATGATCCATTGGTCTTCTTGCTTTTCCAATTTTGCTAATTTATTATTTTCTAAATCAAGATGATCATCGATGGTTTGAGCCATTGTTTCACTTGTGGTCTACCATCGTTGTTGGAGTACGCAGATAATTTTGTGTGTCTTCAGCATTTATTCAAACATATTGTTGTAATGTGTGTACCAATTGTGCAATACTTATGTAGTCACAACAAATTCTGAGGTGTATTGTGCTATCATGTTATGTGCGTTTGTAAATGTCGTATATTGATTCCTTAGCAAAATTGAAGTTTCCTCTGCTTGATCTTGTTGCTTCTTATGGACTTACTCCTGTAGGGTTGACATGACATTTTCAAATAGTATGTAGGCTTGATCAAGAATGTTTCATGAGTCGGTCCTTGACGAAAACGATATAATCTGCTGAGCTAAGTTTTCACACTTAGTAAAAAATGTTGATTGCTTCGCCTTTAATTGTTTGATGTTCTCTTTGGCTTCTCTTCTTCTATGTTTATGCTCGCGGACAATTGCATCAGAAAGGAGGTCTAATTCTTCTTATTTTTTTTTTGGGGGTCGAATGTGGCAACGAGACCTAATTTATATACATGTACCAGTAGACGAGGCTACTGATGGAGGTGATATAGGTGCTGCTACTGTTTATGTTTTTATTTCTCTTACTTCTTCTTCTTTTTTATTTTAATTATTTTTCTTTTTTTTTCTCTTTGTCATTTTGTCTATCTATCTCTTTGAGTTTTTTAATCTCTGTTGCCTCTTGTGGTGTTGACGCTTCTCGATTTTGTTATAGTGGTGGTAATGTAGTGGTGTCATGGGGTATTATTGAAGAGGTCGAAAGTTCAACTGAGATATCTACTAATTCGATGTCGACTGGGTGTGATGATGATATGGGTTCTTCGATGTTACTTGTTGACACAGGTCATGAAGTTGATTCTGGGGGTTTAGGTGTTTTTTCTAAAGGGTCAATAATGGAGCAGAAGGGATTTTTTTTTTCACACAGTGTCTGGATTGGTGTTGGAGAAGGTTGGTCGACAGGTCGAGGGATGAAGGATGAAGTTTCTTGTGCAAAAATATTTCTGATCAAGTCAATATTTCGATGTAAGACAGTTTCTATATACCTAAGAACTTGTGGATAAGAGGTGGATGGTGGTGGATGGTCACATAGGTCGGGCTTAGGCAGTGCTAATGTAGACTTCTACCCAACGTCGACTAAGATTGGTCTTTTTATAATCATTGTTTTCCAGTCGGGGACGATTGAGGGTAGTTGATTGATGAAATCTTGTAGGTCACTATCAGTTTGGATTCTTTCTCTCAGGGAAGCAGGTACATGTTGTATATACTGAGGAATTAAGGTTGGAGGTGAGGTGGATGCCGAAGTTCGTACGACTTCTGCTTTTACAATTAAGGTAGGGGGTGGTGGTGGTGGACTTTGGGTAAGGTCGACCGATGGTCCAGTGGTGAACTTGAATTTCTTTTGTGGTACTTCTACTTGAACTTGTTGTTGTTCTTCATCTGTAATGAAATTCCTTAGCTACTCTTCTACAGATATATTATTTCTGGCAACATCTTCTAGTCTTTCTGTGGCACTTTCAAATAGTTTAGTGTTGTCATCCTCAGTCATCTCCTGAAGAATGAGCTTTCCTTTTCCTTTTCCTTGTGTTTTGATGTTCCTATTCTATCATGCTCTGAATAATTCATCAACTATTCGACATATGCTTTATTTTGTTAGTGCATACTCCTGCAGTAGAGTATCCGACTTAGTGCTTTCTTCTGACTATTATGTTCAATCTTGTTGTTGCTTCTATCTTGTAAGAGAAATCCCTAAAGGGTTGATGTCACCTGTCTAGTTGGGATAAAGGGTGAATGTATTCAAGTGAAGTTGGATTTCATAGTACTCCTCTTTTTCTGAAACTGTCAAGGATTCAACCAATGGTTGATCAACACATTTCTCTAGTGGTGGTATTTCTAGTCTTGCATTAGATTGTCGGCTAAGCTCTAGAAAAATTTGCTCGAAATTGGGATAGAATTCAAATTCTTCCGCTACTCCCGCTGCTCCTTCCAAGTACAAAAATGAAGTTTGATCTAAGGCAAGATGGATGTGTGTAGTCAGTGGTAGACTTCATCAAACATTTTGTGGTACTCTCCATCTACCTGTTTGCACCTTCAAAGCTTGGAACCAATTGTCCATCCAAATTTTAGCTGTCACAGAACCAAGTCGAAAGCTTCCTGGGGAAAATTCTTTGAAGTTCCACATAACCAACCCTTTTTTGGAATGAAGTCCTTATCCACTACAAGTTGAATATGGGCCATGATGATCCAACTTATGAGTGAAGGATAACAGATTTGTGCTCCATCTCGATCCTTGGCATTTTGTGCAGATGTTTCTGATGATTTTATCTAAGTGCCCGACCCAACAGTAGACTTTTCCACTTGTGGCTACATTGTGGAATACCTCTAGCATGTCAATTTTAAGTTCATATCCCTGAACACTATTTGTTAATGTGACCAACATGATTTTAGATGTTATCTTCGGTGTGGAATATAATATTTGATTGACTACCAACGCTCTGAAATTTTTTCTTGCAGGGGTGCCTGTAAATTATTTTACCAACACGGGGTTTGGTCGGATAGGTAATATGTCTCATTTGTTTAAAAATACAATGATTTGGGTGATCAAGGAACCATTAATCTCAATAGGTTTGTCAAAATAAAACTTTTCATTGTGATATCAGCTGGTGATGAATTGAGCGATGATTTCCTTCATTCCTATGAAATTGTCAATTAATGGGGCGTTTATGTAATTTAAGATGGTGTTGGATCTCAACATATGTTATTATTCCCTCCATCGACCATTTGTTTTAGTTCCCCATTTGATTATTTCATTCCATATTCATTTCCAATGATGCTTAACCACTTTGGCGTTGTGGATGTTGTTCAGTTTGATCTCCAGTGGGGTGCTAGCTTTTTCGAGCTATCTGATTTTGTTGGTCGTGGATCTGGTGGTTGTTTGAGGTTTCTTCAGTTCCATTTTGCTGGTATATTGGTCTGGTTAAGAAGTTTTATCTATGTGTTCGGATGTCTCAATACTTATATGCTCAAGTTCTTGGAAGACTAGCGTCCAAGTCTCTTCTAACCTGATATTTATAGCAGAGTTGTCCTGGGTGGGAGAATGCATACTAGGTAGTGGCATTAATTGCAGTAGTAATGAGGGGCTTAAATTTGAGAGGCATTCTGTCATTGCTTCTTTTGAGGTATTCTGTCTTTTTAGCTCTACGTTTTGAGTTTATTGATGACTTGATGTGACCATTTCTTTTTCATAAGTATAGTGTGGGTGTGTTTCTTTATCCTTTGTTATGGTGCACTGGTTGTTTCTGCACCGATGTAGTCAGGAGTCTCTATCTGCCACTTGTTATAATCTTGTTCCTATGTGTTTATGCTTCTCATATCGTTGGTCATTTTTACATGCTTGTGGTTTTTTTCTTCTTGCATCGCCTCTGTCGGCACTATCTCTCCAGCCTCTTGTCATGATGAATTTTCTAACATAATTGCTTTGGTGTGTTTTGAGTTTATATTTCTTTTATTGTAGTAGCTTTCCAATTATTTTTTTTGAATTGGATATATTGTTTTTTTTAATGCGTTATAGCATTTTATTCGGGCGTTGTTGACTAGTTTTCCAAACACGCTTCTTGGTAGTGTTTTTAGTCGAACTGATGAGTTGTCATTGATTTCTTCAACAAAGTAAGGACCCATCCATTCAACGTGCAAATTTTTAGGATTCCATTTTACTCATCTATTGTACAGTAATGCGATATCTCCGACCAAGATATTCTTGTTCTTTATATTTCTATCATGCCATGCTTTCTTTTGTTTTTTTGGATTTCTTGGTATTGTATTTGCATTTGTCGGCGTTCTTCAAGTTTGGATAGCTATGCTAGTCTTTCCCTTCTTGCATTTTTGACATAAATATGAAGTAGTTCAATAATCATAGGTGATTTTCGGTGAAAATGTAAAGGAACAACTGTTTCTTGTCCATATACAAGTTTGAATGGATTATGACCTGTCAATCTATTGTAAGTTGTTCTCTCTGCCCATAGTACAACAGGTATCTTATCGTCCCAAACGTCCTTGTTGGCATTGCATATTTTTGTTAAGGCTTTGGTTAATCTTTTGTGTAAATATTCAATTGCGCCATTGGATTGGGGATGATATGATGTGCTCTTAAGATTCTCAATACAAAATTCTTTTGTTAAGGTGGTGATTGTTTTGTTTACAAAATGTGACCCCTGATCACTGATCAAGGTAAGTGGACATCCAAATATTTTGACGATGTTCTCATATATAAATTTAACGGTTATCTCACTTGAGAAAGTTTGAGCATGTTCTTCTTCTTCCCATTTGGTAACATATTTTACTGCGGTGACGATATATCTTGCTCCCGACTGTCTACCAGGTGTCAGAAATGGCCCTATGAAGTCAATCTCCCATATTTTTAATTTTAAGCTTGGATTTACTGATATTAGGGGAATTTACATGCTTGATAAAGGTCAACCAAGTCATTGAAAATAGTCACACTTGTTCAAAAATTATGGACAATATTTATGTATGGTCGACCACCATAATCTCGACTGTTGGATTTTTTCTTGTTGTCATGTTCACTTGAAATTGACCTCCTTCTGGTTCATAATGTGCTTCATTGGTTATAACTTGTCTTTCATGGTCAATAACACATCATTGTGATACATCGTCTGGTCCAATATTGTAGAGAAATCCATTTATGATTGTGTAGGGTGCAACCTTCATCGCTAGGATCTTCTTTTCATTTCATTCATTCTTTCTAGAGCTTTCCCTTCTTCTAGGAATTGTGCAACATCTGCTAGTTCTGATGGAATAACTTCAATTCTAAATAAGTGAGCATATGGCAGTTCATCCTCAATTTCAGTCGGTTCTTCTCCTGTGTTTATTCTCTACAAGTGGTCAAGTATAACATTTGTTTTTCCTAGTCGCACTATGACTTCGAATTCAAATTCTTGAAATAACAAAAACCATCGACAAATTCTCCCATGATGAAGAGGTTTATTGATCAAGTATTTTAGTTCTTGGTGGTCTATGTAAAACATGAATGGGTTAGCAAGTAGATAATGTTAGTATTTGTAGAGTATGAATACCATTCTCACCTCTGATCGTCCTTAGAAATTGGTAGATCTAGATCACCTCTGAAATCAATACCTGAGTATTCATAGTCCTCAACCATGAGGATTTTACCACACATCCATATGAAGAACATAGATATGTAGGTAACTATTGGTCCACCTACACCATGACAAGCCATAGCTTTGGCCCACTTCAACATACAGGGGTATTTTGGCTCAAAATAATTCAAGAGTACCTATGAATGTAAAAGGGGTACTTGTTCAAGAAAGAAAGATACCACAATAACACCATGGCCAAATTGTTTTAAGTCTCCTCACCAATTTTTTTTAATTGATCCTTCATACTGATTAAGATCCTCTCACTCCAATTGAATATAGTGGTATCCATACACTCCAAGGAATACAACATATGAGACCTTGTGGTTTGATGGGAAACCCTGCTACCCACCACTTTCTCAATGGTAAACAAAAAATTCCTAAGAGTACAATACATCAGATGCTTGATGGGTATTTTCCCACCTTAACAGTGAGTACCAATGGTAAAATATTGATCTATGAGATCGTTTATCATCATATCCCCTCCTCTCAGTCTGGAGAGTGACATAGAGTTTCTGTGCGTTGATAGTCCCATGGGAAAATAAATGTCTTCCACATCCAAAAAGAGGATGTGAGTACCAAATTGGAAATATCATTGTTCTGAATCCCAAATTCAAATCAAATGCTCCTATAAACAAACATGAGCTCTCGTTCCTGAGATCTGGAAGAACTTTACGATCCCACACTCCCTCAAAGACATTATGGTGATGGGATCATTTGTGGCTTGAGCATCATCTATATCATGCTACCTTTCCTTTTATATCACCATTTTGTTCCATGAAACCTGCACAAAATGATTAAAACAACCATTAGATACAATATTCATTAAAGAATTTTTTATTTTTAGCTTGAAACTATTGTTTTGGGTTTTTTGGTAGTGTTGACACACTTCTCCCATATAAACAAGGTGTCGACGTACATTCTGCATTCACACAAAGTGGTGCTGATTATTTTCTCCTTTGTAGGAGGTGCATCATCACCTTTCCTGAAAGGGAGATGAGCATCTCCTAGGGCATGCTATTAACCCCAAAACTAATGACCAAAACTACACCTAAAACAAGTCAAAACCTAAAAAATTTACTATCAAATTAAAGAAGAGAGGTTGGGAATTTACCTAAATCCGACGAAATGGTAAATAGTTGTCTGAAGCTCCTGCAATATCCACATCAAAATCACCACTAAAAATAACCTTTTGCACTAAAACTCTATGGTAAAAAAAGTTTTACTCTTGCACCTTTTATTCTCTTTTTTGGGAAAATATTATATTTTATTTTAAATTTTTTAAATATTTTATTGTGTTTTTACCATTTTATTAATTTTTTGAATTAAAAAAGGACTCTAATATCTATTTTGGAGATTTCAGGTAAAATTAAACAATTTTGGCTATAAAGGAGTTTGTTTTTGACTATTTCATGCTCATTTTTAAAATGAAAAATATTATGAGTTCCTTTGATACCTAGTTGTGCTTGTTAAAAACTAAGTGAAAAGATGTTGAGTAATTTTTATCATTTTTTCAGTATCGTAAAAATTATACGAAAAAAGGAACCCCCCATAGTTGTTTTTAATCTCTTTTAGAATCTCTAAATAGGAAAAGATGGCCAAGAGAACTTGATTCTTTCACGCTTGTAAAAGTATTTTGAATGTCTTCTATCTAGTGATAGTTTAACCCTTTTTCATATTGTTTAGACAAATTTACAAAAAATGTATACTCTAGTTAAATATTTGACTAAAAGATTTCTCTTAGGTATCATTTTACGCTTTTTTGGACCTTGGGGACTAAATTTATCAAAAAAGTCCACATTGGAGTGTTCTTTAGTCCTTTCAGACTCTTTAAGCATGAAACGTCACCAATTTTACTTTTTTCGACTCATCAAAATAAAACAATGAAGGACCCTTTTTGGGACCGAACCCCTCCTTTCTTAGGTTCATAAAACATGTGAGATTGGACTCATCTTATGCAGAGCTATATCAAGTGCTTGTTAACCTTTTCTAGCTCGCTAAAAAGCAAAGAAGTACACATCCATCATGATTGGGAAATTAAGGGAATGGGAAAACATTTTTCATGTATATCAACAATAGCTTATAGTCACCCTTGAAATTGGAACCTATCTGCATTTCATTCAAACAATTGGATAATCAACTTGTCATCAAGTCAATCCACTTTCATGAGTCATTTTACGCCTTTGAGTTGTTCAAAGAATGTAGCGTATTTTCTTTGCATTATGTTCTGGTCTCTACCTCATTGAGTTAATGATGCTGAGTCACTTGTAGTATTGTTCAGTTTTCAAGGGGGGTCTTTTACTACAACCAACCTCTGCAATTACCTTTCCTTTCTTTGTGTCGGTCATCTTTGAGTTAATCCCATAGTTTCTCCATAATCATAATCACTTCAAAAAACTATATTCTAGCTTCGTGTTGATGATGGGGGAAACATAATGGCCCTGCTTCAACAAGTCTATTCCCATTGATACTAGAACATCATCTAGGAATTATTATTAGAAACCAGTTAGTACGCCAAGTCCTACATGCATCAATGGCAGGTTTCCTCGCTTTCAACATTAGGCTTCCATCATTGGGCTCTAATTGAAAGATTCCACCGATTGTTCGACTTCAAATCATTTATTCGCATTTGAAGGAATGAACTAGAGTACCTTGGAAATCATTGCCATCAATGGTGATTTCCCTTGCACTTGTTAACTATATACATTAATGACTAGTAATTAAGTGGTTTCTACCATGTTTGACGTCAAAACATCTATTCACATGGATAGAATAGTACTATTTAATATTGGGATGAAGACCTTGGGTGTTTAGGCATTCATTTAAATATCTGCCTCTTGCTAGGTTGCGATGGAGTATTTTGTGATTAAGTCATTGCATAGATCCAAAATGTATGTATTATGGCTATGATGAAGTTTAAATTCATAATGACATAGATCTACATTGTATGTTTGATAGTTATGCCCAAATTCGAGTCTTTCTCGTCATTGATCTACATTGTATGTTGGTAGCCATGATTTAGACATCTATGCATGGATCTGCAGTGTATTGTTCGACATACATGTTTCGAGTCAATTGAAGTACATAGCTTAGAGTATATGGTACTGTAAAAAGTCTTCAACTGATAGTGTTTTTCCTCATCTTTCAATCGACATCTATCAAAGAATTTTACCTATCACATCCCTCTAACTTCATACTTTGGGAGGAATTTATTACGCCAAAATATTGTCATATTCATGTGTACTTGCTTAGATCCCTGAATTATTTGTTCTAAAATACTTAATAAGATGTTTTTCCTTTCTATAATTCCAATCACTGACACTAACACACCCTTCATTTTAACAATGAGCGTTAGACTTGGTTGACTTTGGTTTCCTATGGCCAAAGATCATCGATGACACTTCTTGTCTTTGTACATCGAGCGTCGCCTCTTCATGATTGCACTTGATACTGTATAAGGTGCATTAACACTTGTTAAAAGGAAAAAAAGAGAAGAATCAAAATATTTCTAGAATAAATCGCTCATGGAAGCTTATCCCAGCCAACTAGAATAGGTGGAAGTCGAGCGCCTAATCCTTATGGATGATCCCTTAACTTTATCCAAGTAATCCTCAACTCCTTTGAACTCTTTTGGCCTATAAATGAAAGCTCACCCTCATGGTTGAAAGGAGGAACAATAAAGAATCCATATGATTTTGAAATCTTTCTAGATCTAAGAGGCAAAGGATTGAAGTTTGAGGAAAAATACTTGTAAGAAGAAGCACAACACCATGACAACACCAAGGCTCTTCGGTTGTAACTTTTCCCTTTATGCTGATAATGAAATTATCTTTTTCTTTCCCATAAACATTGTGTAAACATGTTTATTTTTTTCTCCTTGGTCATTAATATATATCTATTTGATTATCTTGTATGTTTCCACATGCTTCTTGTTGGTTTTGATATTTGTGCAGCTTCCTCTATGTCAACTAATGCGAAAGCATTAAGCTAGTAGGGACAACCTTCAAATAAGGTAAGATTTATTTATATTCAAGTAATTTGATTAGATATAGGGAAAATTTTTCATTATTGTTTGTCTTTTGTTCTATATCTATACCATATAGACTAGGGAAACAATATTTGTCTGCATTGATTGAGTTTTTCCGCTAACACTTAAGACTATCCAACCTCTAAATATCCTATTATAATACCATCCTATCACCCATGTCTATTTATGAAAACCATAATGTGAACCACTCATTTGAATACTTTGGTGTCCTCCCTTAATGGTGGAAATATTGTTATCTCTATCTCTTTGGTATGCCTAACACTTGTCTTTGTTGATTTGTTGGATGCACTACTACCTTATTTTATTCCCTATGTTTTAACAAATGATTGTGGGACTTCATTATTTGCTGTTGAAATACTAAAAGAATGGACTTAGATGGTGCCCAGGTTGCAACTTGGTAATAGGTTGCATTGAAACTAAAATTCAAAATTTAATAATGATCACTGTTACACATAAATATCGTCACCATCATGTCCTGAGGCCTAAAACATCAGAATTTTCCCTCAATTACCAAACTATGAAGTTGGACATTGGCCCAGACTCTTATTTTCCATATTTGAGTCAAGCATCACCTTTTACCTTAATGTAAAAGGCGTTACCCTCTTTAGTAATTCCCATTGCCTCTTGACAATAAGCAGTGCCACCTCCTTTTGCCCTTGATCAAGGAGCAGTTCCAACTTGGTAATGCTCTATCTACATGGAATACAAGTGGTGCTCAAGTTAAAAAGAGAAAAAGAGAAGATTCATGAAGCTTCTCGAAGGAATACTTCATGGTACCCTCATCCCTACTCCTATGGACCACCTGGACTTGAGATCCCCCCTAGTAGGATCTCCCTTCCACCCCACCTACCATTTTCTTAACCATCCCTATCCTCCAAAGTCCTATAAAACCCGGCTCATTACCCATGGTTGAGGGGGGAGATAAAGGTTATGCTGCTGCATTGAGATTCTGGCCAAATCTAGGGCGAGCATAGAAGGAGCAAGTTGGAGCTTTTGAGGACAAGGCATGGTATGCGAAGGAGCATCACAACACTAAGGCAATGGTTGTAAGCTTTCTTCTTCATTTTTAATGCAAAGTTGGTTCCTTTCCCTTAAAATATATCATGTTGTAATCATTCATTTTATTATTGGATTCCTTAGTCACTAGTATAGAATTGTAGACTATGTTCTGGTACCTTTGATCTTGCTTGCTTGTTTGATGTGTTTGTGCGGGTACATCCGTGGAGATTCATCACCATAGGAGACAATTACATCACACTGTAGTGTAGACAAAGGACTCATTCCATATATCTACAAGCTCTAGGGAAAGTATTCCATCTCTGTCATCACTCATTTGTTCTAGATATGAATCATTTAGACCCAGGGAAACATCTCTTGTTAGCAAGAGGTGCGATATTTCCAGCAACAAATATGGCGACTCTGCTGAGGAAGAGCATTCAACACATCTGATCTTCCTTGGTTTGAAAATTCTTGTCTGAAATACAAAATCCAACTTTTTAGTGATCAGATCCAGTATATTTTATAGTGATATTTTGGTCTAGTCTAACTAGATCTTCTCATATCTGAGACACATCTACTTTCTGTACTTAATTTTCCTATTACATTCGTGATTTGATGCCAGTGTTTCAGCATTTAACTTTTTGTGTTTCACCATATTTTTTATTTTGACATCTACAAGAGTCACTGCTCATTTACTGAAGGAAATAGGCAGTGCTACCGCCCTTTCATAGTGGAAATTAAGTGGTGCGACCACTTTGTCATAGTGGACAAAATGCGGTGCCCATGCGATAACACTATGTCACCAACCTTCATCCAACAGTGCTAGGTAGGGTTTTCACACCCCTTTGATTTCAATTCTTAGTTAATTTTGCTTTATGTTCTGTGTGTTTTTTGGGCTTCATTTTCGAGATATGGACTATTGAATTCAAAGTCTGAAGGTGGTAAATTCTTGCTTTGATTTGTTTTAAAGAGCTAGGTTACATCCATTTGTTTAGTTGCTTGTATGCTTGGTTTGATTGCAAAAGGAGTGCTTGGAATTCAGCAGGGTTAGATCTCTTTTCTACTGTATGATAAACTGAAAAGGAAGCTTTGTTTTGTGATTTTATTTTTGTTCTTCATGAGTTTATGAAAGGTTGCTTTTGCTTTTGGTTCAAAAAGGAAAATTTGTGACATTTGATCATAATTGTATTTAAAGATAAATCATCCAGACCCTAATTAGCTTCACAATATTTCATATATATGTGTTCTTCTTTTCCTTTTTACAATCTTGTCTCGTCAAAAAATATATCATAGTTATATGGTTAGATCTTTTCATTTTTTAAAGAATGTTGAAAATTGATTAGTGTGCCATTTAGTTCTAGTGTCTTTATTTTTAGGAAAAGAGATCTCGCTTCATTCTTACTTTCAAATATCAGTTTAGAAGTGTGTTTCTTGTTTGTATTTTCAGAAAGATAAGTTTAGGGTGGCTATTTGGGAAATTTTTTGTTTAAAAACAGAATTGAAACACCCTCTCCTTCTCGTAAGTAGGGCATACTTTGAATGGTCAAGTGAAATATTTGCACACTCATATTGCATAGTTTTACATTTATGTATACACTTCATGCATTCACCTAACTGTTCAAGATTGTTGTGACAGGAAAAGTGCAGAAGAATAAATCATACGCGCAAGCAAAAGAGGAAAAGTGTGCACACGACAGCGTAGAAATAAGTCAAGAAGAGAATGAAGGAACTAGCGCAAGAATGTAAAACATGGGCGGGATGGAGAAAAGGAAGGTTAAGGATCGAAATAAGTTTCGACGAGGATAGCTGTGATGAGGAAGGCAGATCCGAGTCGGATGAAGAGGTAGATAGAAGAGTTAAAGATGGATAGGCGGAAGTTAAGGAATACTGCAGAATGATGAACCAACGAAAGAAGGAAGGACAATTTTTGCAGTTAGTTATGCCTAGTACAGACGAGCTGAAAGACGTTTCTGTGGCTAGTTAAAGATGTGGTTAATGTCTTCCATGACTTTCATGGCTAGGTATGGGTTGAAATTTATGTAACATATATATTTTTGTAAGTTATTGAGTCTATAATAACTAAGTTGTACTCAGTCGACCCTGTGTGGTCTCGTAGATGTTATAAGTAAGAGAAAATTGATGTTTATAAGGGTTCAGAAGGTTATGCAAGTTCAATACGTTGGATGGATAAGACAAGTAGAAGGCTGTTGAGCCGTGGATCTTGCAGCTGTGTGCATAAACTAATAGTAGTAGAGTAATCTGCAACTGAGTGTGCAGATAGTAAAGTAGAAGAGTCGATCCATGCCTTTTGTGGATCAGTAGGAGTAGATAGAAGAATAAAACAGAGAGCATGAGAGACAGAAGATTGAGTCAGAAAGACATATCTTAAGAACAGTTTGCAAGTTGCAGACAACAAGGTGCTATATCCATTTCTCATGCCAGATGAAGAGCACCTTGGTGTTTTTTCCTAGAGGGGTTTCCACGTTATTTCTCATATTATATGGATGAATGTTGTTGAATGGTGAATGTTTATATGAATGCTTGCTTACTTTGTATTATTACAATTACTGTTGAATGTATGTCGCAATCTAGTTTATTAGTACAAGAATGACTACTTAAGGTTGGTTGGAAGGGTATGTATGAGTTCATGGTTAAATTGTTAAGTAGGGAATGAGGAGAAGGATTGCAGAGCATACCAGCTCCTGAAGGAAAAGATGGTTGACACTTACTTGATGAAGAATGAGTGGCAGGCTCAGGCTGAACCAGTGCAACCATCGTATCAGTCTACGCAGTTCCCACCCAATCAGTATCAGAACCGGTATTAGCATTAGTATGCACCATAGCACCCATATGCACAGTAGAATCACTATCAGGTACAATATCAGTAGAACCAGTACCCCCCATAGCAACCACACCCACAAAGAAGGGGTGGTGGAAAATTTATAGGCCGAGGAGGAGGAGGAAGATTTGGTAGAGGAAGAGGTCAAGTTACATGATATAACTATGGAAAACCAAGTCACTACGGTAGAGATTTCCTAGAACCTGCGAAGACATCTTCATACTATAAAGGACAAGACCATAATGTGGAACAATGTCCCCAGTTGATCGCAAAGTGGAAGGATAGAACCATCACAGGTCCTAACCCTGTGCAGAATAAAAATTGAAAACCGCATCCAAACTTGAACATTCAGATGATTGTCCCTGAGACAAGAGATCCAAATGTCGTTGTTGTAACATGAGGAGGTTCTGCGACCGGAGATGATCAAAATAAACTGTAAGAACAAATACAGCCGAAGGTATGACCTACAACGTAGAAGATCGTACCATTAGACGTCCACAAATAGAAGTAAGTATTCATGGATGTGCAACACGAGCTTGCAGATGCAGAAGAACTGTCAACATCAGAAGAAGTCAGGGAGATGCCTAAACGATTTCAGCAAATATTTCAGAAAAGGACTCCACAAAGGGTTAGTAAGCTCAAGTCCTTCCTGTCAAGTTGATTAGCGCTAATCGAAGACAATGATGCTATTGCATAGCTACAGGAAATGATAGAAGAAACACCAATAGAGCCATAACCTAAAAAGAAAGTTAACCAGGTTGGAAAGAAATTCAAAAAAGGATGTGAGTTAAGAATGACTACTCAGATAGGGGATTAGGACATGGATTAAGTCATCTTAGAGTTGGGTTCCGACATCAATATTTTGACATGAAAAACTTGGGAAAGTATGGGCAAGCCACGCCTGGACTGGTATCCTATCCATTTGCGACTTGCCAATCAGGCGAAGGTCCTCCCAATTGGTAGGTTGAGTTAAGTCCCTGTCGAAATCGAAGGGTCGTGTGCATTTGCATATTTTGAATTCATTAACATTGTTGATGACATGAACCCATATCTCACACTGCTGGGAATAGATTGGGCCATAGACAATCAAACCGTTATCAACTTCAAGAAGAGGATACTTTCATTTGAGGATAATGAGATGAGGGTAGTGTTTCCCATTGATCCTTTGG
This sequence comes from Pseudotsuga menziesii, assembly GCA_001517045.1. Classification (NCBI taxonomy): domain Eukaryota; kingdom Viridiplantae; phylum Streptophyta; class Pinopsida; order Pinales; family Pinaceae; genus Pseudotsuga; species Pseudotsuga menziesii. The sequence goes on from LPNX010028492.1 coordinate 101,184, forward strand.
AGGGACAAAGATACATTGATCCTGTCTACAATGAGGGATAGGGAAACTACCTTAACCAAATCTACAATATCACTACCATGTAATAAGAGTACATCAATCCAATAGCAGATGGAAACCTGAGCTGAAAGAGTGCTAGTTCCTACACATCTGACTCGGGGGAGGATTTTGAAAACTGGCAAAACGGGTTACATGAAGTCTCTATGAGGAGATGCACAAGGATTACAATATCTGTGCGATGGGTGGAAAATGAATTAAGAGACCTACCCACCTATGTAGGTTTACCTAAACTTGCAGCCTTCCTAAGTGAGTCTGAAGAACTCGTCATCAAGTCGCAGCGCTTATCTGCATTGGATCATGTGTTGAAGGCTACGCCTGCCAGATGGTGGGGTACACACAAGCAATTTATAACATAATGGCCACAATGCAAAAGGTTGATGGAATTCAAGTTCGGTGAAGAATTCGCCACTGTCATCCGTAAGTAAACAAGTTTGTTGAGCCCTGCTGCACACATAAATCAGTGTTCCACTGTATTTGCAACAAACCCACGATAGGAATGGATCCATCATTTCGTACATACATTGGAAATGAAACCTAGGATATTGTATGCATCTATGGAGTTGAGACAAAGAACCCAATATTGGGAAGGGCTCACTAGGTAGTTTACACACACATTTTAATTTGTTGTTGAGAAACCTACAGTTGATGTTGCGCTTCAAACAATAAAGGAAAAGATATTTGCCGAAATAACCATTGAGGAGGCCAATTCTCACCAATGTAGTGCGACCATTCAGCAATGGATGGCTTACTACAATTTAGCTGGAGAGCTAGATGATGATCTAACTAACATAAACATACCAAAATTAGAAGGTACACGTGCAGTAAAAGGGACCGATATTTCAAGTGACCAGTTCCTTAAGCCGTTGAAGATCGGGAAAGTAAACATTGGGTTTCCAGACAACCCAAAGTTCGCTAATATAGGAGATTATTGGGATGAAGAGATAGTTGCAAAGATCACAGACTTACTGCACTAATACCAGGACCTATTCCCTACTAACTTTTCGGAGATGTAGGGGATAGTGGGAGATCTAGGAGAGATGAAAATACCTGTGTGACCAGATGCTAAACCTAGTAAGTAGCGACCCTACAGGTTGAATCCAAGGTATAAAGAGAAGGTAAAAGAAGAATTGGATCGCATGCTTGACGCAAGAATTATTGAACCTATTGAAGAATCAAAGTGGATCAACCCTATAGTGATACAGGATAAGAAAACAACTGGCGAAGTAAGGATCTGTGCCGACTTGAGGAAGTTGAATGATGCATGCTTACACAATCCATTCCAAACACCATTTATAGATTAAGTACTTGAAAGTGTCAGAGGACAAGAGATGTATTCGTTCACCAATGGATTCTCTGGATATCATCAAGTCAGAATCACGAAGGAGGATCACCACAAAACAAAAGTTGTCATCGAATGGGAATGCTACTAGTATACGGTAATGCCCTTTGGACTCAAGAATGCACCTGCTATTTTTTCTAGAATAGTAGTATATGCTTTTAAATATTTTATTCAAAAATTTCTTGAGGTCTACTTTGATGATTGGATCGTGTTTGGTCTAGTAAGAGACCACATTGAGAGTCTGCACATGATGCTGGCCCGATGTCGCCAGTATTAGATCGTGCTTAATTCCAAGAAGTGTATATTTTGCGCACCGTTTTGTGTGTTATTGGGTTATATTATGTGTCGCGATGGTATTTTGGTCAACCCAACAAAGATTGTGATTATTCTTGACTTACCACCACCTACATCAGTCACGCAACTCAGATCAGTGCTAGGACATACAAGATACTACAGGAAGTTCATCAAAGGATATTCAATGATCACTAAACCTATGAAAAAACTACTAAAGAAATACATAAAGTTTCAATGGACAACATCTTGCCAAGAAAGATTGGATAAATTGAAGAACACAATGGCCACTGCGCCAATACTTGTGTTCCCCAATTGGAAGAAGGAGTTCCATGTGCATGTCAAGGCGTTCTCTGTTGCACTCAACATTGTATTAACACAACCAGGAGAGGGTGCACTAGACCACCCTATCTCCTTTGCTAGCAGAAAAACATCAACAACCGAAAAGAACTAGATGATGACGGAAAGAGAAGGCCTCGCTATGGTCTATGCACTTCAAAATTTTAGACACTATTTGTTGGGTGGGAATTTTAAGATGTACACTGAAATTCAGTGCTTAAATACCTAGTCAACAAGCTAGTGTTGGGAGGGGAAGATTTGTAAATGGCTTCTCCGGTTTAAAGAATTTGACTTTGAGGTCATAATTAAACCTGGTGGACTGAATGTTGGGCTAGAACACCTGTCATGAATAGAAAGTGGTGAAGAGCCAACCAGCCTGGAAGATAATTTTCCCGATGCACAACTATTTGCGATCCACATGATGGATGATCATAACCATGAGTTTAATGCAATCATTCACTTTTTGAGAACAGGCTATGCACCTGAATGAATGTCAACTAATCAGAAGAAACATTTGGCTGTCAAAGCTGTTGAGTATACATTGATCGTGGGACATCTGTACAAGTTGGGAGTGGATGAAAAACTGTGCCGCTGTGTTTTTTAGTATGAACAAACTTGGGTAATGAGCGAAGCACATCCTGGTGTCGCAAGAGGGCACTATGCTGGAAAAAAAACAATGTGAAAGATATTGCAAGCAGGAATATGGTTTCCAACTGTACATATGGATACTAAGAGCTTCTGCAGGCACTGTGATATTTTCCAAATAACAAGAAAACCATCACGCCATGACGAGATGCCACTTGCGCCGTAGATAACCCTTCAAGCATTTGACCAGTGGGAAGTTGATTTTGTGGGACCGATCAGTCCACCAAGGAAAAGAACTGACGCACGCTACATTATCACTGGGACAGACTATTTAACCAGATGGGTAGAAGCTGCGCCTGTTAAATATTGTACCGCTACGACTGCGGCAAAGTTTTTGTTTGAAAACGTAGTCACCAGATTTGGCTGTCCAAAGATAATACTAAGTGACCAAGGTACAAATTTTGTTAACAAAGTGATTTCTGAGCTTACTACAATGTTTCAGATCCAACATAAGAATATGACACTCTATCATCCTTAGGCGAATGGAATGATCAAAGCTTTCAACAAGATTCTGGAGAATGCATTGACCAAGGTATGCAACATGCGCCGAGATGACTCGGATCAGAAAGTATCAGCTGTGCTATGGGAATATCGCACAACTTGTAGGAGACTAATAGGACACACCCCATTTAGACTGGTGTATGGACAGGAAGCTGTCATGCCAATGGAGTACATTGTGTGAGCTTGTGGATTGCTGCACTAACAAAGATGACCGATGGGGATGCTATCGAACAAAGATTGAAACAACTCGTTCAGATGGAAGAGGAACGCTTCATCGCAGGATTTCATCAAAAAATTGAGAAGCAACGACAGAAACCATGGCATGATCTCCATATTCGAGTTAATCCATTTGAAGTCGGAGGACATGTGTTGCTGTATGACAGCAATTTTTTCAAACACCCGGGAAAGCTAAAGACACATTGGCTAGGGCCATGTAATATTGCGCACATCACTGATGTTGGTGCAGTAAAACTACAGAGACTAGATGGAACATATGTCGCAGGTATGGTGAATGGAAATCGCTTGAAACCATTCTATGATGGTTGTTACAGAGAGAAACTTCCTATGGCTTGGGGTGTACCACAACAGATAGCTAGACATGAGAAATCATTCTCTTCCCAATATGAAAGAGAAACCAAACATCTAACACTAAGGGACCTCGAATCATACCTTATTTCGAACGGTTGAAGTAGATCCCCATTGAGATTTTTCCAATCCTACTTGTGCTAGCAATTTGCTCTCAACAACAACAAACAAGACAATCATGCTATATAATATGGTGTTAGATCTACTCTAGGATATATAATCAACAATGTATAAGAATTTAAACATATCCATACACACACACACACACACACACACACACACACACACACACACACACATGCATGTGTGTGTTAGTTGAATTTCATAAAATGTGTTAGCTAAGTCATCTATCATTAGGACACCAGACACGTAGGACATGGAAATTGGAAAATCAAGTTTGAATGCATTAATTCCAGAACACTTAGTGATAATGAATAAAATGTATCCCAATGACCTAAGATTGTAATGTTGGTTTTTACATATCCAAATCCATTTCTAAATGTGAATCCATACCTGTACCCAATTGAAAATATAAGTTCACCATGGTGTGTATCATGGCGCTATTTGATTTTTTTAATATTTAACAAAAAATGTTGATCCTCAACTTCTTGTTGTATATTGAATTTTCTTTATAAAATGCATTATTTCATTAATTTCGTTTTACACTACTATATAACTGTTTATAATTTGCATTACTAGATATGCCACACCATTTTAGGTTGGAACTTGAAATCCAAAGAAAACTTAAAATTGACATAACTGAACTGAGCGTTTTTTAGATTCAATGAAATGCTAAACGAATGCAATATCATAATAAGTGCAAGAATATCAAATCTTGCACATGCACAACATGTGGAAATATTCATGTTCACAAGTTTGATAATTTCATCTGTTGTGGATGAAAGGCTATAAACATGTCAAAGCTTATGTAAAACATAGTCCAAAGAGACATTTAGAAGTTGAAAATAATTTCAATATCTCTATCTAATATAAAAACTGTAGACATGCATATAGAATAATTCAAATTTGTCTTATTGTGAGAAAATTTTCTTGCAAGGTGAGAGAAATACCATCTTTGAGAAGTAATCAATAGACACAAATATGACATAGAATGTTTAGGAGGATAAATATATCCACATAGGGTTTGCACACCACATGGGTTATTTTAAACAAATAATAATCAATAGAAATTCATTTCACACAAGACAAAATGCAAGATGTAACATAATGCTTAAAATGGTATACACACTCTCATTAAGAAGTATATAATACTATATAATCATGGATCCCATAATATATTAGGATGATATAGTCCTCTTATCTGTTAGGATTCATTTTCTTCTACGTATCTTACACCCTTTGCATTCTTCTTCAATAAACATGATTTGTACTTGACTATTCTCTTCACCTCTTAGTCCTCAATTTCTAGAAACGTCCTTTCTTCTCTATATTATTCTTCTTTAGGAATTTATTCACTTTAATACACTCAACTTCCTTGATAAAACTCACTTCTTACTTTGGTTCAAAGCATTTCTTTACTTCTTTCTCATTTGAGCCACTTATCCCTATCTTAGGGACAACAGTGTCATTAAAACTAACCTTCTTCTATTACCAACCTTGTCTTGCTTGGATCCAATGCAATATCCTTTTTCCTTCACTACGTTATCCTCCATGTTCATGAATATTTGATTTATAATGATATAAACCACTCAACCATAATGAATTTACATTCTCAATTTCTTGTCTCAAACTCTTCCATATGAGCATGGAGATTTTCACAATGGTTAGACATTGTGACATTGCTTTTGGAGTTTCACTTTATTTGAGTTTATGAATACCCAACATCGTGAGTGGACACTCCACCCATCCATAATGGATCAAAATGAATATATTAGCTTCATTTTGATACCCTTGTGATGGGTGGAATGCCCACTCGTAAGATTGGGTATTCATAAACTCAAACAAAATGAAATTACAAAAGAATTATTACAAATCACTTCCATGTTAGTTCCTCTTTGGCTTCTTATATTTAATCTCTTATTTTCCTCTACATGAACAATTATTTGTATTCCTATATGTACATTTTTCTATGTCTTTTGTTTCTTCTACATGCAAATGTTTGCTTTGCACAGTCACACTTGACTCTCATTTCGTATGTTCACTTCATTACCTATCCTATAGGTTTCTTCAAACAAAAGAAAATCTACTATATTATTGAATCAATATCCCCATCCAAAGTATATTATTTCCTCCATATACATTTCATCCTTTTCTTTATCCATCACAATGTTACCCTTACACAATCTTTTGTACTCTTACTCAAACTCATGTAACTTTTTAGTATCTAGTTTACATTTCTACTTCACCAAATATTATTGATTATGTTTCCCACATATTGTAAACCTTCTCTTCCAAAAAAATCTTTATCCTTGGTTTCCAATTTCTTGGTACATGGTCCATCTAATATGGTGTACTAATCTCTCTCTTCTTCCACAACTCAATCATATTCATAATCTACAAATCATAGAAATCCTTCGAATTAAGTATTGGTGACTTGTAACTCCTCTTGCAATTTCACTTCATATGCACACTATCCCCATATTCCATCTTTATCCTACACAATTCAATTTTCACCACATTCTACGAGTTATATGTTGAAGTTGTCTCAATCTTGTAGCAAAATTCTCTCTAGTTGTTAGAGTTTGATAAGAAAAAAAGTTAGAGTTCTCATTTTTATTTTTGATAATATGGGTATGTTCCTTATTGATAAAAACCCCTAGGGAATTGTTCCTCGAATTTATTTTATATCATTGGATACCTCCACTCATGCTTGAAATTATCATATTTGTGACCCTAAATATGTTGAGTTTTCTACAATATTTGTTTACTCTTTATATATTCCCAATGATTATCGGAATTTATAACTCATTATCAATTTCTTTCTTTGCATGAGAGAACATATTTACCAAAAAATATGGATAATAAATTGCAACTTCATGTGAAATGATGGGGTTAATCATAAAAACAACAAGACAACAATAATTGACTTTTGCATGGGGTATAGGACTGACACGGAACAACCAAGTAGAATTTTTTTCTATATACAAAATCTTACTAGTGTTCAAGGAGACTCTTCATTGGTTATTTGACATTTGATATATAAAAAACCTAGCTCATAATTTCTCATAACTAGGTATAACACTCTAATTCATGATTTAATTGCCATTTTTCAACACGTCAAGTTATGTCATATCCTAAAGGGTCTCAATTCTAAAGTTGATCCATTTCATTTGTCCTTTCCTCATGATCTTGATATGTTGCAACTTTGTCCTCCTTCTTCCCCCACTATAGAATGCATTCTCTAGATAATGTGAGAAGATGTTTAGAGAAGGGATGGACATTGCAAAATGTGAGGTTCCTATCCCATGTATTATCCATTGAATTTAATCCTTGGAGGTATGAGTCACAACAAGGTTTGGAGGGTGGTGAACTTATGTCATGTGGAATATTATGAGGTTGAGGAATTTATAACCGTCATGTGCCTTGCACAACCAACACACTTTCATGTATTCAGTGGAGATCGAGTTTTTATGATTGATGACATGGGTTCTCTCCTCATTTTTTAGGATGATTCTAGTTTACCAAGCGCAGGCCTAGAGTGATACTTGTGTTAATTGTTTAGGAATCAATGTTGAGATTTTTGGTGCTTTGGTCTCAAGTTATTCTAGAATTTTTTGGTGATGAAAGGGTGAAGGATTTCTGGTAATTTTCAATTTTATTTTGCTTTCTAGGTCGTGTGTCGACAAAATGTGTCAGGTGTTATGCTTCTCCTACTCTAGCTGTCTCTATATTTGGAGTTTGTGGATTTGAATTTTGTGGTGGATTGTAACCTGAGTGCAAGGTATGATATGTGCTTAGTTCTCGACCATTCTGTCTAGGATAAGGGGTTATATAGGGTAATTTTTATGGTATATTGTGTCTCTATTATCTCTATTTCATTTCGATATATCTAGACCATCTCAACTCATTGAGAAAGGAGTTTGATGGACAATATTGATGGATGCACATAGCGATTATAGAAAATGTCTAGTATGTGAGATGATCGACTTAAGGAAGGTCTTAAGGTTGTTCATAGAGGAGATAAATGTTCTATAAAAATAAATTCTTTAATTAAATTATAGTATTGACTACCATATATGTCATGCCCCTTCAGAGTGGCCATTAAAGTGTTGACCATACTGGACTCCTAAGAGGGGCTCAATTTGACATTAATCATTCTTCCTATGGAAATTTTGTAATAATTAATTAAGTAAGGCATCTATCTAAGTTTAATTTTCCATTTAAATTATTTATGCTAATTAATGAGGTGTAAATAAGCTGCCTAGTCATGTGGGGCATATTGGGCAAGTCTACTAGCCAAGGAAGGAAAGAGGAAACACTATGAAAAAAGTTGTCATAGGAAACAAAGAGGAAAGTACCTAAAAGCAGCAGAAAAGTAGTCAAGGATAAATGAGGCAAGTTTTTTAAAGGAGGGTGCAGTTGCCTCTTATGGAGCTCAGAAAAGATGTAAGAGAAAAGCAGGAAAGTTTTCAAAGGAAAGAACAGTTTCCTTATGAGTTTGGAAAAGCAGAAATGTGTCATAACTCAATAGAAGCAACTTTTGACTAAGGGAGGGCACAGTTTCTAATTGTGAAAGATGATGTGGACTTGGAAACAATTCCACATGGTCCTACTTGCTAAATTTCCCAAAGGAGGCACCTATGTGGCTAGGGTTAGGGTTTGTTGAGGGTTGACTTGCTCTCACAGGTCACCTTGGATCCCCACGTCCTAAGAAGGCCACTAAGCACTCTATTAAAGGTGAATTCAACCCCATTGACTCAATTTTGATATTTTTATATTGTCTTTATGCTATGTGCACATACTCTCTGAGTGTTGTGCCTCAGACCATTGGGTGATGATCCCCAAACCCCTCCTCCTTTCTCTTCCATTCCCTTTTCTATCTATTGCAGGTCTACAGAGCACTAAGGTCAGCCAGAGAAGCTAATTCCAGAAGTATATTGCAGGCTCCATCACCTATAGGTCGAGCTCCAATGAAGCCCCTACTTCACCTATGCTCACAACCCTCTTCCAGTGAGGATTCAGCCCTCTTGCCCATCATTTTGGATTCACCTTTGTATTATTCAGTTGTAATATGAATTATGATATATGAAAAGATTATAAATATTTTATTTCATTTACTCAATTCTAAATATATCAGTCATTAAATATTAGCTTCCTTATTTAACATTAAAAGCTTGTTTTGCTAGCATATGGGGGGGATTTTGATGAATTTCAGTGAAATCAAGATTATATGAAGTTTTGGGAGTGATTGAGTGTGTGATACATGTTCAATGGAATGTCATATATCTCTCTTATATTTCATATCAGTAGAGAAATAAATATGCAATGATTTATCTACTTAATTTCTTACCCTAGCTAGAAAGCTAGACTTAAATAATTAGTTTTTCCATATCGTGCATAAACAGAGTTCTGCTCATCCAAAAACTGATCCGTAATTTCACGTGGGTCACTGACAGACCCATGTACCCATAAATAAATCCAGAACCATTTTTTTTGTGGATTTACTGTCCTTTGGAACCCTCCACTGTGCAGGGTCTCTCTAGGCCAAAATTGCCTAATTTTCCCAAATTGATCCCAGGATATTATGAGATGTCCCAAAGTGTTATAAACATTAAATAACCTTATTTTATGACTTAATATCACCTATTAAACTTTACTAGGCCTCTGTTCGAAAGATGTATTGAGATTCCCTAGTTTCACGGTTTAGTGACCCAACAGCATGAAAGTAAGTTTCTGCGGAGTGGATTCCGAAATATCAATGGTACCAGACTTAAATGTGTTAGGGGAATGGATTTCCAAATATTCACTCACTCTTTATTTATATCCTCTTCCCACTCCGCCTCTGCAAAATTTCCCTACCTGAAACCTTGATTTCCGTACTTTGTCAGTGCACCGAATGGTATATTTTGTAAATCATAAAATTTAATATAAATTTGTAGAAGTGATTAATATTATGATCTGTACATCATATCAGGGATATTACAGTGGTATCAGAGAATGGTCCTCCATACCTACTCTTGATATTACACAATGGGCCCAAGATACAATTCTGACACCAAAAGAAAGATTCCTCAGGAGGAGGAAGTAGAATTTGTGGATGGGAGATTCCATGAAGAAAGGGATGAAAAAGATGAATTTCAGAATTTTGTTAAGAATATTCTGAGAGGTATGCAAGAAATCTCCACAAACATCATACAATCTGGTCAAGAGACCAGAGAATTCCTGGCTAAACAGTTGGGAGTGAAAGAAGGGGAAGGGAGCAGTATTCACTCCCAATATGAAGAAAGAAAGGTCACGGGGGCGAGTGTTTTTTCCAAGACTAGGCCTCACAATAGGCCACTTGAATTTAGAGAGGAACCAAAATTTAATCCAAGACCTACCATTCCCAAATTTGTAGAAACCCCTAAAAAATATCCTGAAGCCCAAGCTGAAACTATTGCTACATGGGAAGAGAAGTTTTTTGTCTACCAATCTTTGAGTAAGGAATGCAGAAGGCCTCTGCCATTTCGAGATTTATATGAAACTCAATTTATGGGGCAGCAAAGAGGGGCTGCAAGGAATTCATATCAGAATTATGAATTAAATATTGCCATTGGGAAAATCACCCTGCCATATTTTGATGGCACTTCAAATTGCTCGGTGAGCTCTTGGATTTAGAAAATGGATACATATTTCCAGTTGAATCCTATGGTAGAAAGGGATTCCATTAAGTTAGAAGCCCTACATATTGATGGAGAGTCCATTGACTGGTGGTTTCATGGCATGAAAACATTAGGCCATGACCAAGTAGTCACCTAGGAGGAGTTCACCAGAAAATTGACAGAAAGATTTGACAGAAGAGATCCTGACATCTCTTTCCGGGATTTGGCGCACATAAGACAGGTTGGAACTCTAGAAGCATACATCTCAGAGTTCCAAAAGGTGGCTCTAATGGTCACTGACATATCAGAATCAAGGCTGATCATTTTGTTTACAGAAGGAATGTATGAACCTTCGAAGGGGTTGCTGAAGTCCTACCGACCTACCACTTTGGAGGAAGCTACGAGCAGAACTACAAACCTGCAAGATGCAATCCCGAGGACCAAGTATCCTCCAAGAAATCCCCTACCACATAAATTTCAGAACCAAAAACCTCATGTAAGAAACGTTCTTGCCCCTAGAAAGAAAGATTATTCCTATAAGGATTAGGATGAATTGAGGAGGAATAAAATGTGTTTTTCATGCCAAGAACCATGGGATCCCAATCACAAATGTGTGAAAGGAAAAGCCCATTATATTGAAGTATTTTATGAAAGTGATGAATGAGGGGTAGAAGAAGCTGAGATGGAGGATGGAGAATATGAAACAACTGAAGAAGAGGAGCAGTCTCATCAAAATAGCAGCAAGATTGTTGTGCTCAGTGGAGTGCCTAGGTTCCACACTTTAAGGATGAAAGGAGTTCTGAAAGGGAAGAAAATTACAGTTCTTGTTGATGGGGGTGCCACACATAATTTCATTGATTCAGCCCTGGTGGAGAGGATACAATTACCTACTGAGCCCTTTGAAGGATTCACTGTGGTCATTCCAGGTAACCATACCATGGAGTGTAACCGATGGATCCCAGATCTGCAAGTAAACATAGGTTAATATACTATGAAAGACAACTTTTATGTTGTCAATGTGGCAGACGCCAACATGGTGTTGGGGGTGCAATGGATTTACTCTATTGGAGAGAACTCTGTAAATTACCAGATACCACAAATAAGTTTCAAGGGATGCTGAAGGAAAATCAGTGGTATTGAAAGGTATAAATACTTATCCAAGCCAAGTAATTTCTGCAAAAAGTATGAGATCTGTTATGAGGCATGGAGACATTGAGTGGGATGTTGAATGCCAAATCACCACTAAGATAACAACTGCTAAAGTTTCCTCCGGATCCAAATATATTAAAAACTTGATGCAGAAGCATAAGAGGACTTTTGAAGACCTTCCACATGGCAGGCCACCATACCGTGGCATTGAACACAAGATTGAGTTGGAAGTTGGTACACTTCCAATTAAAATACACCCCTATAAGAATATAAAGAGATTCAAGAATGAAATTGAGAAGTCCATCAAGGATCTCCTTGATTTGGGCCTTATCAAACCAAGTTCCATCCCCTTTGCTTCTTTAGTGGTTCTAGTGAAGAAGAAGGATGGGGCACTCCAGATGTGTATAGATTACTGAGCTTTGAACAAAAAGACAATAAAGAACAGGTACCCAATTCCTAGAATTGATGAGCTGATGGATGAGTTGCATGGGGGCAAGTTTTTCTCCAAAATAGATCTACAGTCAGGGTACCATCAAATCAAAATGAGAGAGGAGTACATACAAAAGATAGCCTTCTGCTGTCATTTTGGCCACTTCAAATTTCTGGTCATGCCATTTGGCTTGACTAATGCACTAGCAACTTTCCAGTCATGCATGAATAAGGTATTCATCAAACAACTCCGTAAGCATGTCCTTCTGTTTTTTGATGATATTCTGATCTACAGTATGACATGGGAGGAGCAATTACAACACTTAAAGGAGGTACTTACTATGCTTGCAGATTTATCATTTTTTGCCAAAATGTCTAAGTGTGAATTTGGTATGACAGAACTATTGTATCTGGGCCATGTGATCTACTAAGAAGGGGTTAAGGTAGATCCAGAAAAAATAAATGCCATATTGGAATGGGCCAGCCCAAGGAACCTCACAAAGTTGAGAGGTTTCATTGGTCTGCGTAACTACTACTGCAGATTTGTCAAAGGATACTCCCAGAACACTGCACCCTTTACAGATTTGACTAAGTAGGGTGCATTCAGTTGGAGTGAGGAGGCTGAATTTTTTTTTTAGAAAATGAAAGAGATAATGAGCATCTGTCCAGTACTTGCCTTACCAGATTTTTCTAAAGCTTTTGTGCTGGAGTGTGATGCCTCTGGGGTAGGAATTGGAGCTGTCCTAATGCAAGATAGGCATCCTATTGCTTTTGAGAGCATAAAATTGCAGCAACATGAAAGGTTGTACTCTATATATGATAAGGAGATGCTAGACATCATGCATGCCTTGGCCAAAGTCAGGCAATACCTGGTGGGAGTTAATTTCATTGTGAAGACTGATCACAATAGTCTTAGACATTTCCTTACCCAAAAGGAACTCAATGATAGGCAGCAAAAATAGGTGAGTAAAGTTCAATATTTTGATTTTGACATTGAGTATAAAAAGGGGAAAATGAATATTGTGGCTGATGCACTCTCCCGTTGGGCCACATTATCTTTGCTGCAAATATGTAAGGTTTGGAAGATCGAGTTGGCTACTGAATACTCTAAAGATCAGTTTGCATGTGATGTGTTGGATGGGGTGAACCAAAATGAAGAGTACAAAGTCCATGAGAACCTCATTTATTACAAAAATAGATTTTCCTTAGTGCCAGGATATGCACTAAAGAGGAAAATATTAGGAGTTGCACATGATGCACCAGTGGCTGGTCACCCTGGTTTTCTGAAGACTTACCGTAAGGTAAGGGAAAGATTTACTTGGAAAGGTATTAAAGACGATGTACTCATGTATGTGAAGGAATGTTCTGCATGTTTGCAGAACAAAGTTTAGCACTCACACCCTACTAGACTCCTCTAGACTCTCCCGATTCCGGATAAAAAATGGGAAAGTGTATTAATGGAATTTATCACGAGGCTTCCAAAGTCACAGGGGAAAGACAATATTTTTGTAGTGGTTGACAAGTTGAAAAAGTATGCACATTTCTTTGCAGTAGTGTCCACTATTTCAGCTAGTGAGGTTACTGCACTATTCTTTAAGGCTATTTTCATACTGCATGGGCTGCCCAAGGTTATAATCAGTGACAAAGATAGTAAGTTTACTAGTGCCTTTTGGTCTGTTGAAAAAATCTGAACATGAGTACAAGCTATCACCCCCAGACAGATGGGAAAATCGAGAGGGTGAACCAATGGTTGGAGGGCTACCTCCATAACTATGTTACGAGACAACAAGGAGCTTGGGCAACTTGGCTCCACTTGGGTGAGTTCTGTTACAACACCACATTTCATCTTTCTATCAGAATGACCCCCTTTATGGATTTATATGGGTATGAAGCTCCAAATTTTGTATACTTAATATTTCGAGACTGTAAAGCACAAAAAGATAAATATTGGTTGCATGACAACCAAGACATTTTAAGAGCACTGAAAGACAATCTGCAGATGGCACCGAATTAGCAAAATATTTTTGTAGATAAGCACAGAATAGACAGAGTGTGTTAGGTGGGAGACTTAGTGTATTTGATCCTACAACCTTATAGATAGTCTTCCTTGAAGAAGAACGGGGCAACAAAACTTCAACCCAGATTTTATGGCCCCTATAAAATTAGCAGAAAAGTTGGAGAAGTAGCTTATGAGTTGGATTTGCCAGCAGGCAGCAGAATCCATAATGTGTTTCATGTCTCTTGTCTAAAAAAGGTAGTGGGTCAATAGGTAGTGGTTTCTGAAGAACTTCCAACATTGGATGATGAAGGCCACTTGGTCTTGGTACCGGAAAAAGTGATGATGAGCAGAGAAAATAAATTAAGGAATAGAATAGTAAAAGAATATCTGATACAATGGAAAGGCTTTCCCAGTGAAGATGCCACTTGGGAGGGTGAGTAGATCTTACAACATCCATCTTTGTTTCTTCTCTAGGACAAGCAGATTTGGGAGGGGAGTACTATCATGTCCCCTCAAAGTGGCCATTAAAGTGTTGACCATACTGGAGTCCTAGGAGGGGCTCAATTTGAATTTAATCATTCTCCCTAGGGAATCTTTGTAATAATTAATTAAGGCATCTATCTAAGTTTTATTTTCCATTTACATTATTTATGCTAATTAATGAGGTGTAAATAAGCTTCCTAGTCATGTGGGGCGCATTGGGCAAGTATACTAGCCAAGGAAGGAAAGAAGAAACACTATGACAAAAGATGTCATAGGAAACAAAGAGGAAAGTACCTAAAAGCAGCAGAAAAGTAGTCAAGGATAAAGCAGACAAGTTTTTCAAAGGAGGGCGCAGTTGCCTCTTATGGAGCTCAGAAAAGCTATAAGAGAAAAGAGGAAAGTTTTCAAAGGAAAGAACAGTTTCCTTATGAGTTTGGACAAGCAGAAAGGTGTCACAACTCAAAATAAGAAACTTTTGACTAAGGGAGGGCACAATTTCTAATTGTGAAGGATGATTTGGACTTGGAAACAATTCCACATGGTCCTACTTGCTAAATTTCCTAAAGGAGGCGCCTATGTGGCTAGGGTTAGGGTTTGTTGAGGGTTGACTTGCTCTCATAGGTCACCTTGGATCCCCACTTGCTAAGAAGGTCACTCAACACTCTATTAAAGGTGAATTAGACCCCATTGACTCAGTTTGGATTTTTTGATATTGTTGTTATGCTATATGAGCATACTCTTTGAGTGTTGTGCCTCAGACCATTGGGTGATGAACGCCAAACCCCTCCTCCTTTCTCTTCCATTCCCTTTTCTATCTATTGCAGGTCTATGGAGCACGAAGTTCAGATAGTAAAGCTCATTACAGAAGTATATTTCAGCCTCCATCACCTACAGGTCAAGCTCCAGAGAATTCCCTGCTTCACCTAAGCTCACAGCCCTCTTCTAGTGAAGATTCAGGCCTTCTGCCCATCATTTTGGAGGCACCTTTGTATTTGTTAGTTTTCATATGAATTATGATATATGAACAGATTCTAAATATATTATTTTATTTCCTCAAGTAAAAATATATCAGTCATTAAATATTACCTTCCTTATTTCACATTAAAAGCTTGTTTTGCCAGCATATGGGGGGGATTTTGATGAATTTCAGTGCAATCAAGATTATATGAAGTTGTGGGAATTATTGAGTGTGTGATAAATGTTCAATGGAGTTTCATATATCTATTTTATATTGAATATCAGTAAAAAAATAAATCTTCAATGATTTATCTACTTAATTTCTTACCCTAGCTAGAAAGCTAGTCTTAAATAACTAGTTTTTCCATATCGTGCATAAACAGAGTTCTGCTCATCCCAAAACTGATCCGTAAGCTCCTATGGGTCACTTAAATACCCAAGTCCCCATAAATAACTCCATAACCTATTTTTTTTGTGATTTTACTTTCTTTTCGAACCCTCCACTGTGCAAGGTCTCTCTAGGCCAAAACTACCTAATTTTCCCAAATTGATCCCAAGCTATTATGAGTTGTACCAAAGTGTTATAAACATTAAATAACCTTTTTTTATGACTGAATATCACCTATGAAACTTTCCTAAGCCTCTGGTTGGAATATGGACTGACATTCCCTAGTTTCACGGTTTGGTGACCCAATAGCATGAAAGTAAGTTTCTGCGAAGCGGATTCCGAAATATCAATGGTACCAGATATAAATGTGTAATGGGAATGGATTTCAAAATATTCACTCACTCTTTATTGATATCCTCTTCCCACTCTTCCTCTGCAAAATTTCCCTACCTGAAACCTTGATTTCTCTACTCTGTCAATGCACCGAATGGTATATTTTGTAAATCAGAAAATTTAATATAAATTTGTAGAAGTGATTAATATTATGATATGTACATCAGATCAAGGATATTGCAGTGTTATTAGAGCATGGTCCTCCATACCTGCTCTTCATATTACATAATGGGCCCAAGATACAATTCCGACACCAAAAGAAAGATTCCTCGGGAGGAGGAAGTAGAATCTATGGATGGGAGATTCCATGAAGAAAGGGATGAAAAATATGAATTTCAGAATTTTTTTGAGAATATGCTGAGAGGTATGCAAGACATCTCCACAAACATCATATAGTCTGGTCAAGAGACCAGCGAATTCCTGGCTAAACAGTTGGGAGTGAAAGATGGGGAAGGGAGCAGTATTGGCTCCTAATACGAAGAAAGAAAGGTCATGGGGGGCAGTGTTTTTTTCAATATTGGGCCTCAAAATAGGCCACTTGAATTTAGATAGGAACCAAAATTGCAGCCAATACCTACCATGCGCAAATTTGTAGAAACCCCTAAAAACGATCTTGAAGCCTAGGCTAGAACTATTGCTACATGGGAAGAGAAGTTTTCTGTCTACCAATCTTTGAGTGAGGAATGTAGAAGGGCTCTGCCATTCCGAGATTTCTATGAAAATCAATTTAGGGGGGAGCCAAGAGGGGCTGCAAGGCATTCATATCAAAATTATGAATTAAATAATTCCATTGGGAAAATCACCCTGCCATATTTTGATGGCACTTCAAATTGCTCGATGAGCTCTTGGATTCAGAAAATGGATACATTTTTCCAGTTGAATCCTATGGCAGAAAGGGATGCCATTAAGTTGGAAGCCCTACATATTTATGGGGAGGCCATTGACTGGTGGTTTCATGGCATGAAAACATTAGGCCATGACCAAGTAGTCACCTACGAGGAGTTCACTAGAAATTGACAGAAATATTTGACAGAAGAGATCCTGACATCTATTTATGGGATTTGGAACACATAGGACAAGTTGGAACTCTAGAAGCATACATCTCAGAGTTCCAAAGGTGTCTGTAATGGTCCCTAACATATCAGAATCAAGGCTGATCCTTTTGTTTACAGAAGGACTGGCTGAACCATTGAAGGGGTTAGTGAAGGCCTATCGACTTACCACTTTGCAGGAAGCTGTGAGCAGGACTACAGAGATGCAAGATGCAATCAAGAGGACCAAGTATCCTTCAAGACCTCCCCTTCCACATAAATTTCAGAACCATAACCAAAAACCTCCTGTAAGAAAATTTCTTGCTCCTAGAAAGAAAGATTAATCCTATAAGGATCGTGATGAATTGAGGAGGAAGAAACAATGTTTTTCCTGCCAAGAACCGTGGGCTCCTGGTCACAAATGTGTGAAAGGAAAAGCCCATTATATTGAAGTATTTTCTGAAAGTGATGAAGAAGGGTAGAAGAAGCTGAGTTAGAGGATGGAGAGTATGAAATAGCTAAAGAAGAGGAGCAGCCTCATCAAAACAACAACAAAATTGTTGTGCTTAGTGGAGTGCCTAGGTTCCACACTTTAAGGCTGAAAGGAGTTCTGCAAGGGTAGAAAATTACAATTATGGTTGATGGGGGTGCCACACATAATTTCATTGATTCAGCCTTGGTGGAGAGGAGAGAATTACCTACTGAGCCCTTTGAAGGATTCATTGTGGTCATTCCTGGTAACCATACCATGTAGTGTAACCGATGGATCCCAGATCTACAAGTAAACATAGGTGACTATACTGTAAAAGACAACTTTTGTGTTGTTAATGTGGAAGACACCAACATGGCGTTGGGGGTGCAATGGATGTACTCTATTGGAGAGCACTCTGTAAATTATGAGATACCACAAATAATTTTCAAGGATGCTGAAGGAAAATCAATGGTATTGAAAGGTATAAATACTTATCCAAGCCAAGTAATTTCTGCAAAAAGTATGAGATCTGTTATGAGCCATGGAGACATTGAGTGGGATGTTGAATCCCAAATCACCACTAAGGGAACAAATTCCAAAGTTTCCTCCTGGACCAAATATATTAAAAAATTGTTGCATAAGCATTAGAGCGTTTTTTAAGACCTTCCACATGGCAGGCCACCAGACCGTGGCATTGAACACAGGATTGAGTTGGAAGTTGGTACACTCCCAATCAAAATACACCCCTATAATCATCCAAAGAGATTCTAGGATGAAATTGAGAAGGCCATCAAGGAGCTCCTTGAGTTGGGCCTCATCAGACCAAGTTCCATTCCCTTTGCTTCTTCAGTGGTTTTGGTGAAGAAGAACGATGGGGCACTCCGGATGTGTATATATTACCGAGCTTTGAACAAAAAGACAATAAAGAACAGGTACCCAATTCCTAGAATTGATGAGCTAATGGATGAGCTGCATGGGGCCAAGTTTTTCTCCAAAATAGATCTATGGTCAGGGTACTATCAAATCAAAATGAGAGAGGAAGACATACAAAAGACAGCCTTCTGCTATCGTTTTGGCCACTTCAAATTTCCGGTCATGCCATTTGGCTTGACTAATGCACCAGCAATTTTCTAGTCATGCATGAATAAAGTATTCAGCAAACAACTCCGTAAGTATGTCCTTGTGTTTTTTTATGATATTCTGATCTACAGTATGATATGGGAGGAGCGTTTATAGCACTTAGAGGAGGTACTTACTATGCTTGGTGATCTGCCATTTTTTGCCAAAATGTCTAAGTGTGAATTTGGTATGACAGAACTATTGTATCTGGGCCATGTGATCTGCCAAGAAGGGGTTAAGGTAGATCCAGAAAAAATAAAGACCATATTGGAATGGTCCATCCCAAGGAATCTCACCGAGTTGAGAGATTTCATTGGCCTATGTAACTAGTAACGCAGATTTGTCAAAGGATAATGAGCAACCGTCCAGTACTTTCCTTACCAGATTTTTCTAAACCTTTTGTGCTAGAGTGTGATTCCTTTGGGGTAGGAATTGGAGCTGTCCTAATGCAAGATAGTCATCCTATTACTTTTGAGAGCATAAAATTGTAGCCACATGAAAGGCTATACTCTATATATGATAAGGAGATGCTGGCCATCATGCATGCCTTGGCCAAATTCAGGCAAACCCGGTGGGAGGTAAGTTCATTCTGAAGACTAATCACAACAGTCTTAGACATTTCCTTACCCAAAAGGAATTCAATGACATGTAGCAAAAATGGGTGAGTAAAGTTCAATCTTTTGATTTTGACATTGAGTATAAAAAGGGGATAATGAATGTTGTGGCTGATGCACTCTTTCGTTGGGCCACATTCTCTTTGCTCCAAATATGTAAGGATTGGAAGATCCAGTTGGCTACTAAATACTCTAAATATTAGTTTTCATGTGATGTGTTGGATGGGGTGAACTAGAATGAAGAGTACAAATCCATGAGAGCCTCATTTATTACAAAAACAGAATTTTCTTAGTGCCAGGATTTGCACTAAAGAGGAAAATATTAGGAGTTGCACATGATGCACAAGTGGTTAGTCACCCTGGTTTTCTGAAGATTTACCGTAAGGTAAGGGAGAGATTTACTTGGAAAGGTCTTAAAGATGATCCACTGATTTATGTGAAGGAATGTTCTGCATGTCAGCAGAACAAAGTTTAGTACTCACACCTTGCTGTACACATGCATCCTCTCCCAATTCTGGATCAAAAATGGGAAAGTGTATCAATGGACTTTATCACAGGGCTGCCAAAGTCATAGGGGAAAGACAGTATTTTTGTAGTGGTTGAAAGGTTGAAAAAGTATGCACATTTCTTTGCAGTAGTATCCACTATTTCAGGTAGTGAGGTTACTGCACTATTCTTTAAGGCTATCTTCATACTGCATGGGCTGCCCAAGGTTATAATCAGTGACAGAGATAGTAAGTTTACCAGTGCATTTTGGCAGACACTATTTGGTCTGGTTGAAAAAATCTGAACATGAGTACAAGCTATCACCCCCAGACAGATGGGAAAACAGAGAGGGTGAAACAATGGTTGGCGAGGTACCTCCGTAACTATGTTAGGGGACAACAAGGAGCTTGGGAAACTTGGCTCCACTTGGGTGAGTTCTGTTGCAACCCCACATTTCATATTTCTATCAGAATGACCCCATTTATGGATTTATATGGGTATGAAGCTCCAAATTTTGTAGACTTAATATTTTGAGATTGTAAAGCACAAAAAGCTAAAGATTGGTTGCAGGACAACCAAGACATTTTAAGGGCACTTGAAGACAATTTGCAGATGGCATAGAATTAGCAAAAGATTTTTGCAGATAAGCACAGAATAGATAGAGTGTTTCAGGTGTGAGACTTAGTGTATTTGAGGCTGCAACCTTATAGACAGTCTTCCTTGAAGAAGAATGGGGCAGCAAAAATTCAACCCAGATTTTATGGCCCCTACAAAATCAACAGAAAAGTTGGAGAAGTAGCTTATGAGTTGGATTTGCCAACATGCAGCAGAATCCATAATGTGTTTAATGTCTCTTATCTAAAAAATGTAGTGGGTTAATAGGTAGTGGTTTCTGAAGAACTTCCTCCATTGGATGATGAAGGCCACTTGGTCTTGGTACCGGAGAAAGTGCTGATGAGAAGGGAAAAGAAATTAAGGAACATAACAGTAAAATATTATTTGATACAATGGAAAGTCTTGCCCAGTGAAGATGCCACTTGGGAGGGTGAGCAGATCTTATAGCATTGAGGACACGCATATTTGGGAGGGGAGTATTGTCACGTCCCCTCAAAGTGGCCATTAAAGTGTTGACTATACTAGACTCCTAGGAGGGGATCTATTTGACATTAACCATTCTCCCTAGGGAAATTTTTGTAATAATTAATTAAGTAAGGAGTGTATCTAAGTTTTATTTTCCATTTGAATTATTTATGCTAATTAATGAAGTGCAAATAAGCTGCCTAGTCATGTGGGGCGCATTGGGAAAGTCTACTAGCCAAGGAAGGAAAGAGGAAACACTATGACAAAAGCTGTCATAGGAAACAAAGAGGAAAGTACCTAAAAGTAGCAGAAAATTAGTCAAGGATAAAGTAGGCAAGTTTTTCAAAGGAAGGCATAGTTGCCTCTTATGGAGCTCAGAAAAGCTATAAGAGAAAAGCAGGAAAGTTTTCAAAGGAAAGAACAGTTTCCTTATGAGTTTGGAAAAGCAAAAAGGTGTCACAACTCAAAAGAAGAAACTTTTGACTAAGGGAGGGCGTAGTTTCTAATTGTGAAGGATGATTTGGACTTGGAAATAATTCCACATGGTCCTACTTGCTAAATCTCCCAAAGGAGGCGCCTATGTGGCTAGGGTTAGGGTTTGTTGAGGGTTGAATTGCTCTCACAGGTCACCTTGGATCCCCACTTGTTAAGAAGGTCACTCAGCACTCTATTAAAGGTGAATTCAACCCCATTGACTCAGTTAAAATGTTTTGATATTGTTGTTATGCTATGTGATCATACTCTCTGAGTGTTGTGCCTCAGACCATTGGGTGATGATCCCCAAACACCTCCTCCTTTCTCTTCCATTCCATTTTCTATCTATTGCAGGTATATGGAGCACTAAGTTTAGCTAGTGAAGCTCATTCCAGAATTATATTTCAGCCTCCATCACCTACATTTCGAGCTCTAGTGAAGCCCCTGCTTCACCTATGCTCACAACCCTTTTCCAGTGAGGATTCGAGCCTCCTGCTCATCATTTTGGAGTCATCTTTGTATTGGTCAGTTTTCATATGAATCCTGATATATGAAAATATGCTAAATCTGTTATTTCATTGCCTCAAGTCGAAATATATCAGTCATTAAATATTAGCTTCCTTATTTCACATTAAAAGCTTGTTGTTCCAGCATATGGGGGGGATTTTGATGAATTTCAGTGCAATCAAGATTATATGAAGTTGTGGGAGTGATTGAGTGTGTGATACATGTTCAATGGAGTTTCATATATATATATATATATTTTATATTTCATATCAGTACAGAAATCAATCTGCAATGATTTATCTACTTAATTTCTTACCCTAGCTAGAAATCTTGTCTTAAATAACTAGTTTTTCCATATCGTGCATAAACAGAGTTCTGCTCATCCAAAAAACTGATCCATAAGTTCCTGTGGGTCACTGAAATACCCAAGTCCCCATACATAAATCCAGAACCTCTTTTTTTTGTGGCTGTACTTTCCTTTGGAACCCTCCACTGTGCGGGGTCTCTCTAGGCCAAAACTGCCTAATTTTCCCAAATTGATCCCAAGCTATTATGAGCTGTCCCAAAGTGTTATAAATAGTACATAAAATTATTTTATGACTTAATATCACCTCTGCAACTTTCCTAACCCTCTGGTCTAAATATGGATTGAGATTCCCTAGTTTCACGGTTTGGTGACCCAACAACATGAAAGTAAGTTTCCGCAGAGCGGATTCCGCAATCTCAATGGTCCTAGATATAAATGTGTTAGGGGAATGAATTTACAAATATTCACTCACTCTTGATTGATCTCCTTTTCCCACTCTGCCTCTACAAAATTTCCCTACCTGAGACCTTGATTTCCCTACTTTGTCAGTGCATGGAATGGTAGTCAAAAAAATTGATATAAATTTGCAGAAGTGATTAATATTCTGATCTGTACATCAGATCAGGGATATTACAATATATAATCCCTATAGACAAATATTATAGTATAATACCCTACATTTTTTGCATTGAACAATTTAATGCCAAAATTCCAATTCTCATGACTTTTTTTTTGTTTTTGCGGGGGGGCGGGGGGGTTTACATAATTGCCTTGAAAAACAACTTTAGGGGGGGTCTTTTTAGAACTTCCCCAAAAATTATTGAGAATTAACCTACCTTAGTGCTTCTATTAGGGTTACACACTAGTGCACACTTTACAAAAAAAAATTTCTGCAACAATATGTTTAAATTGCAAAGAAAAACATCCAATGAAGCCTCTAAGTATATGCATATACCATAAATTTCCACTAAAAATGGAGAAAAGAGAAGTGGCTTCACAAAAACCTCTACTAATTATTTTTTCCCTTTTACTGATTGGATTGATTCAACCATAGAAATGCATTTGGATTGGTCTAATTAGTGAGTATTGACCATTGGTTCACTAAAATTGAGCCGCATAATTTTTTACTATTGTTCCCTCTTCTTTGTTAGATTTTGGGGTTAGCTCAAATGCGACATAGATCCATACAATCACCTTGCATTACATCTATTATGAGCTAATAATCCTAGCATGAGAAAAAATATGTTGGGCTGATTGATTTAGATGTATCTTAATTCGTTTTCCCAAGTGGCCTCATAGCCTAGCTGATGATATATACACTAGTTACCCATATTTTAAACGACATACTTGTCCACACCAAAGAAACTAAAATATGGCTACAATAAGATGATCCACGAGCTTACAAATTTGTCAAATGCACAACCTTTCATTAATATTTTTGTGGAAAAAATACAGAGCATGTGCAATTCTTATAATGTACTAGAAGGTTTGGTGAATAGACATAAAACTAAACCCTAGTCTACGTAGTGCATTTCCAAACCATGGTCTGCGCAATGAATTTCCAAACCCACAGATTGGAAAAATTGCTTCATGCAATTGGTTAATAGTTTGACACTCAAAACAAATGTGCCCAATGTGATCTGTAGAGAAATACTGTTTTTGGATTGGGTGTTTGAGTTAATGTTAGGACTTACTGAAGACATCTCGGTCTCCATTAAAGTGGGTTCGATCTCTTTTAGGCATAGAAGTCTATGGGTCTCCTATGGGCGTAGCAGTATATGGGTCTCTTTCGGTCCCATAAGTTAGTGGGTCTCCTTTGGGCACGTGGTCTCGATCTCCTCCAGGCACAAAATTATGTGGGTCTCCTCTGGGCATGTGGTCTATGTCTTTTCTCGATGTAGGGTGCTCCATTTTGGGCTTGGGCATGAGGGTATTCAGTGGCCTAGGGTCGTATGTAGCCAAAATGCCACAATAAAACATGAGATTATAAAATCCCAAATTTTATTTTATCAACAAGACCAAGGTTGAACTCATGGATCCAACTAATGGCTTCGTGCCCATTCACGCTACGGACAAGAATGACATATTCATGCATGGTTAGTTTTAGTTGCACTGAAATATAACATTAATAAGTAAGTATGTTAGTTTTTATACGTTTAAAAAATTATAATTGGTATTTCATGTTTAGAATTAGAAATTAACACTAATGCTCAAAGATGAAGGGAATGGAAACCTTAATCAAGTGTAGCGGAGAGGAAATTTAAATTTTCAAAGGAATTTGGAAGTGATGACGAAAATGGGGTCATTGAGTTTTCTTTCATTGTACATTTTTATTTTAGGCACAAGCTTCCATTTTTGTAATTTGGGAACTAATTCTACTAGTTTAGAACTTTGCACTTTATTGTCATGCCATTTTTTAATACATGGATTATTTTGATTAAACTTATGATTAAAACATGGATGATACATTTTTTGCAATCTATCTTTCATTTGGGAATCTTATGCTTAAATAGGAAGCTTATTATTAAATGCTTAAATTGAACAATAGAAAAAAACAAATAAATTTTTGAGCTATGTATATGTTACTTTAGAGTATGACATGTTGTATAGTCAAAATGATTATTGTAACACCCTATTTTTATCTTGACTTTTGAGATTGTTACAACTATTCTTTGAGGCCATTCTATGAAAAATCACATGTCTATTTATTATTTGAAATCTAAAAACTTTGTATGGACGTATTTTGAGGGAAATCGGTTTCGGATGACATGGACATGTGTGAAGTAATAAATTATTGATGAGATATGACCTAAGAATAATTATATGACATATTGATGATTAATTTATGATTATGAAAATGGCGTCAACATTTGGTTAATTATGAATGCAGTTATATTATGATTTAAATTGTGAATGAAAAATCATGTGAAGTTATCAACAAGGATTTAAATTTGTATAATGTTTTATAGTAATGAATGATTGAAAAAAGTTATGTAGCATGTACTATGATGGTCTGTCAAGTGTGACATGAAAGGAAAGTACATGAAACACAATAAAGAATTGGTATGCAAAGAATCTAGCTGAGTTGATGACTTTGGCAGGTGATATCAATCTTGTTTATAATATGATTAAATTGTGATATGTTTGATGCACTGGCATGCATGGAATCTGGATGAGTAGGAAAAACTTGACAGTTGAGGTTGATTGATGTTTATGTTATGGTTGAAATCTTATTTATGATATTTGATGCACGAGTTGTTATATGTGTAGGTGATGGGATACAATTTTCAATCGACCCACAGGTTGAGCTCCAGTGAAGCCCTGGCTTCACCTATGCTCACAACCCTCTTCCAGTGAGGATTCGAGCCTCCTGCTCATCATTTTGGAGTCACCTTTGTATTGGTCAGTTTTCATATGAATTATGATATATGAACAGATTATAGATATGTTATTTCATTGCCTCAAGTCAAAACATATCAGTCATTAAATATTACCTTCCTTATTTCACATTAAAAGCTTGTTTTGCCAGCATATGGGGGGGATTTTGATGAATTTCAGTGCAATCAAGATTATATGAATTTGTGGGAGTGATTGAGTGTGTGATACATTTTCAATGGAGTTTCATATATATATTTTATATTTCATATCAGTAAAGAAAGCAATATGCAATTATTTATCTACTTAATTTCTTACCCTAGCTAGAAAGCTTGTCTTAAATAACTAGTTTTTCCATATCGTGCATAAACAGAGTTCTGCTCATCCAAAAACTGATCCATAAGTTCCTGTGGGTCACTGAAATACCCAAGTCCCCATACATAAATCCAGAAACTCATTTTGTTGTGGCTGTAATTTCCTTTGGAACCCTCCACCGCGTAGGGTCTCTCTAGGCCAAAACTGCCTAATTTTCCCAAATTGATCCCAAGCTATTATGAGCTGTCCCAAAGTGTTATAAATAGTACATAAAATTATTTTATGACTTAATGTCACCTATGCAACTTTCCTAACCCTCTGGTATAAATATGGATTGAGATTCCCTAGTTTCATGGTTTGGTGACACAGAAACATGAAAGTAAGTTTCCGCAGAGTGGATTCTGCAACCGTTAATGGTCCCATATATAAATGTGTTAGGGGAATGGATTTCCAAATATTCTCTCACTCTTTATTGATCTACTCTTCCCACTTTTCCTCTGCAAAATTTCCCTACTTGAGACCTTGATTTCCCTACTCTATTAGTGCACGGAATGGTAGATTTTGTAAATCAGAAAATTTGATATAAATTTGCAGAAGTGATTAATATTCTGATATGTACATCAGATCATGGATATTACAAGATATAATCCCTATATACAAATATTATAGTATAATATCCTACATTTTTTGCATTGAACAATTTAATGCCAAAATTCCAATTCTCATGACTTTCCTTTTTTTTTGCGGGGGGGGAGGGGGTTACATAATTGCCTTCAAAAACAACTTTAGGGGGGGTATTTTTAGAACGTCACCCAAAATTATTGAGAATTGGACGTTGGGGGGGGGGGGGGCCTTTCAAAAACCACCCCCAAAAGTCCTGAGAATTTGACTTTTAGGGGCGGGTTTTAAAAATCACCCCCAAAGGTCAAATTTTCAAGAATTTTGGGGGAATTTTTTAAGAATCGCCCCTAAATCCAACAAAATACTTTTGGGGTGGCTTTACCAATACCACCTCAAGACAAAACCTCCCCTAAAGGGGTAAATTGGGCATGTTTTTTGTTGTTTCTCATGCTCAGACTTCTCCCCAAGTTTCCATATTAATGCCCATAATTTAAGTATAAGGTTCTATACTATTGTTCTAGGGTACATACTTTCCCAAAATTGTTCTAGAGATGACCAGCTTGAAATTGGTGTGGTTTGAAAATTTCCAAAATGATCGTGAAAACACTTTGGAATCAAGAAATTTAGGTATTTCGTGGAACTAGAGAAGAGGAAAGTCATAGGGGGTAGTGAGAATACATGCTTTTATGGATTGAAGGGCTAAATCATAACTTTATACAAATTAAATTTCGATTTAGTATTTTTTTACCCTACCACATTGTACTTGATACACCACTGCACGAGTTGTCTATGTGTAGGTATTGACAACAATAGTTATATCTATTGTTATTATTTTCTAATCAGACCTATGAATGTGGTAATGTTATACACTAGTGTGGGTTAATGTGTTGGACGCATTGAACATTTTTTAAACCAATATTTCAGTAAACATATTTTAACCTAAATCAATGCACATGTCAAGGTTAGTATTAGGTGCAAATAAATGTAAGGGGAATACTCAGGCTGTTTAATGTATTGGGTTCACTATCAATGTTTTTTTTGAAAAAATGATTGATATTTTTATTATAAAATATGTTAACCTACCTTAGTGCTTCTATTAGGGTTACACACTAGTGCACATGTTACAAAAAAATTTACTGCAACAATATGTTTAAATTGCAAAGAAAAACATCCAATGAAGCCTCTAAGTATATGCATATACCATAAATTTCCACTAAAAATGGAGAAAAGAGAAGTGGCTTCACAAAAACCTCTACTAAATTTTTTCCCCTTTTACTGATTGGATTGATTCAACCATAGAAATGCATTTGGATTGGTCTAATTAGTGAGTATTGACCATTGGTTCACTAAAATTGAGCCGCACAATTTTTTACTATTGTTCCCTCTTCTTTGTTAGATTTTGGGGTTAGCTCAAATGTGACATAGATCCATACAATCACCTTGCATTACATTTATAATGAGCTAATAATCCTAGCATGAGAAAAAATATGTTGGGTTGATTGATTTAGATGTATCTTAATTCGTTTTCCCAAGTGGCCTCATAGCCTAGCTGATGATATATACACTAGTTACCCATATTTTAAACGACATACATATCCAAACCAAAGAAACTAAAATATGGCTACAATAAGATTATCCATGGGCTTACAAATCTGTCAAATGCACAACCTTTCATTAATATTTTTGTGGAAAAAATACAGAGCATGTGCAATTCTTATAATGTACTAGAAGGTTTGGTGAATAGACACAAAACTAAACCCTAGTCTACGTAGTGCATTTCCAAACCATGGTCTCCGCAATGCATTTCCAAACCCATAGATTGGAAAACTTGCTTCATGCAATTGGTTAATAGTTTGACACTCAAAACAAATGTGCCCAATGTGATATGTAGAGAAATATTGTTTTTGGATTGGTTGTTTGAGTTAATGTTAGGACTTACTGAAGACATCTCGGTCTCCATTGTAGTGGGTTCGATCTCTTTTAGGCATAGAAGTCTATGGGTCTCCTCTGGGCATGTGGTCTATGTATTTTCTCGATGTAGGGTGCTCCATTTTGGGCTTGGGCATGAGGCTATTCAGTGGCCTAGGGTCGTATGTAGTCAAAATGCCACAAGAAAACATGAGATTATAAAATCCAAAATTTTATTTTATCAACAAGACCGAGGTTGAACTCATGGATCCAACTAATGGCTTTGTGCCCATTCACACTACCCACAAGAATGACATATTGATGCATGGTTAGTTTTAGTTGCACTGAAATATAACATTAGTAAGTAAATATGTTAGTTTTTATAACTTTTAAAAAATTATAATTGGTATTTCATGTTTAGAATTAGAAATTAACACTAATGCTCAATTATGAAGGGAATGGAAACCTTAATCAAGTGTAGCGAAGAGGAAATTTAAATTTTCAAAGGAATTTGGAAGTGATGACGAAAATGGGGTCATTGAGTTTTCTTTCATTGTACATTTTTATTTTGGGCACAAGCTTCCATTTTTGTAATTTGGAAACTAATTCTACTGGTTTAGAACTTTGCACTTTATTGTCATGCCATTTTTTAATACATGGATTATTATGATTAAAACATGGATGATACATTTTTTGCAATCGATCTTTCATTTGGGAATCTTATGCTTAATTAAGAATCTTATTCTTAAATGCTTAAATTGAACAACGGAAAACAACAAATAAATTTTTGAGCTATTGATATGTTACTTTAGTGTATGACAAGTTGTATAGTCGAAACAATTATTGTAACACCCTATTTTTATCTTTTACTTTTGAGATTGTTACAACTATTCTTTGAGGCCATTCTATGAAAAATCATATGTCTATTTATTATTTGAAATCTAAAAACTTTGTATGGATGTATTTTGAGGGAAATCAGTTTCGGATGACCTGGACCTGCGTGAAGCAATGAATTATTGATGAGATATGACCTAAGAATAATTATCTGACATATTGATGATTAATTTATGATTATGAAAATGATGTGGACATTTGGTTAATTATGAATGCATTTATATTATGATTTTAATTGTGAATGACAAATCATGTGAAGTTATCAACAAGGATTTAAATTTGTATAATGTTTTATAGTAATTAATGATTGAAAAAAGTTATGTAGCATGTACTATGATGGTCTGTCAAGTGTGAAAGGAAAGGAAAGTACATGAAACACAATAAAGAATCAGTATGCAAAGAATCTAGTTGAGTTGATGACTATGGCAGGTGATATCAATCTTGTTTATAATATGATTAAATTGTGATATAACACATATTTCATTAAAATTGTAATTTTACAGTGGATATAGAATTCCATAATAACTTAAAAACTCAATTCTAGTAATATCATTGTAATAAAATATTTCCAATTTTAATGAAATATGTGTTATATGTTTGATGCATTCGCATGCATGGAATCTGGATGAGTAGGAAAAACTTGACAGTTGAGGTTGATTGATGTTTATGTTATGGTTGAAATCTTATTTATGTGATTTGATGCATGGGTTGTTATATGTGTTGGTGATGGGATACAATTTTCAATCGACCCACATCAAGTGATGTGGATGAAAAATTATACGTGTAAATCTAGCAAACGGGAGGTGCAGTGAGCTTTAATTAGAGTGAGGAAAAATCAATCTTATCAGATGCATGTGTCGTGAGGGTAGGTCACGATTCGGCCACTCACGAACATTATACTGGGGGCCACACAATAAGGATTCAACATTATTCCCTAGGAACCACTTGGCTCTTCATAGGGTAGTCAAGCTGCGGTAACATTGGCTCAGTCTTCATAACCAACTCCCCACCTGTGCGAATTGTTGAAAGGGCCACACGAGAAGCATAACACCTTGACAAGTATGGTTGTGACGAGAATGCATCAGTAATCAATATCTATTTGAATCAAGGGAAATAATAAAACACTCATAAAAAACTTTAGTAAATTTTGATAAATTAAATTAAATTAAAATGATAAAGGATAATAAATAAATATACAAAAAAATAAATAATGATAAATCAATAAATGAAATTAAAGATAAATTGTAAAAATTAAAGTAAAAATAAAAATCGTAACTAAACTGATAACTAAAATAAGGGTAGGTAAGTAAATAAATAAATAAATAAGTAATTAAGTAAAAAATGAGTTAACTGAAGGTGATGCATGGAATGCATTGTTATTAACAAAAGGGTTTATAAAATCTAATGGAAAGGAAGAATGAGGGATCTTGTTCTTCTGTCTTATCATAGTTTTGAGCACGAACCAATCTAGTCGCTCTTAGGTGACTATGGAAGAGTTTGGTTCAATACAACATGAGTGGGGTTGGGAGATTCCTAGAAACAACCTAGCATTGTATTTTTGCTCCTAGCCACGTATTGTCAGCCCCATTGAGCTCGGGGGGTCCCTAGGGAAGGAGAGTACCCGTTAAGGAATGGAAGGGAGAAAGCCGGTGGGTTCACTCTGATTGGAATTCCATCCTAGAGTGTGTAGCGAATATTTCAACAACAACTAAAGTCTCAAAGCAATAACAGATATTGGGGATTTCATAGGAGCTTGCGATGAGGATTTCGGCAACAAAAACAACCTTTGGTAGCACTAGCGAATCTCGACAATTTTACTAGTCAGATCAATGGTTGTAAATTATGTTGTTTATTTTCTTGCAGTTGTCTAAGTAAAATTCATTTGGTTTAAACCAGCACATGTAAAAATCCTAGGCTCTATCAAGCGCCTAGAGGGATCAAATCTCTTGAGGTGCAAAACTCTTCTCAAGTATTGCACTCAAAGACCTATCACCTTTGGTGTGTCCTATATATAGCCATTGATTTGATTCAAACCAAAATACATCTTTTTATTTAAGGTCGACATATAGTATTTTTATTATTAATATTTAATATTATTTATGGCCAACATATAATATTTTTTATTATTTTTTATTTTGTTAGGAACGAACATTGCAACATCTCCCCCATACACGACCTTTTAAAACCATGTGCAAGGCCCTCCTAAAACCATGGGTTATTTAGGAGGCCTTGCACATGGTTTTAAAACCATTTGCAAGGCCCTCGTAAACCATGTACAATAAAACCATGGGTTGTTTAGGAGGCCTTGCTCATGGTTTTAAAACCATTTGCAAGGCCCTCCTAATCCATGTACAATAAAACCATGGGTTGTTTAGGAGGCCTTGCACATGGTTTTAAAACCATGTGCAAGGGCAACCTTTTTTTTTGCATTTTTTTGGCCGATAATTTTTTTTTATTGTTTTGTTAGGTAGGAACATTACAAGATAGCAAATTCACTTCCTTGATCGATACTTTGTAGACTAATAAATGCAATGATCGATACTCTGTAGACTAATGAATGCAATGGAAATGTAAACGTCACTTACTCATTTATCCATAC
This sequence comes from Pseudotsuga menziesii, assembly GCA_001517045.1. Taxonomy (NCBI): domain Eukaryota; kingdom Viridiplantae; phylum Streptophyta; class Pinopsida; order Pinales; family Pinaceae; genus Pseudotsuga; species Pseudotsuga menziesii. The sequence continues at coordinate 133,302 of LPNX010028492.1, forward strand.
ATGTTAATGCAGTCATGCTTGATCCCACTACTGGGATCTCCACCGCTTCATGCTTAAAACATGATTAGGGTTTACCTACTTATCAATACAACATCCAATCGATGGCATCTAATTAGGTTATGAATAAGTCATAACGAAGTTAATAAAACTGTGGAGTAACTCTTGTCAATACAGTTAGGGACGTCGACTAAAGTTCTGAAGAGTTTAACTCCCGACTGATTAAAGGAGTAATCCTGGGTTCAGTTGGTGAAGTTTAGTTGCATTGATTCTTAAACATAGGTATATACCTAAGTATCTTACTCTTGCAGATTTTGGAATAAAAAAAAAGTCCAAACTATCGTTAACTTGATGATCAGACACAGATCCGTAGCAACAGGTTCGTGTTGTCCACCCATCGACAAACTTGATGCTATTTATTATGTATACATATATACGCCCGGTAGGGTTGTCATTTCAATAGTCGTTGATGTGGAATTTCTCTCCATTCATATATATACACTAGTATAATAATGAGATATACTAATGATGAAAAATAATTTAATAAGGAATGCATAGTCACCTTGACACTCATACATGGTCATCAAGCTACTACTTATAGTAATGACCTTAGTGTGAACATACTAATATCAAGTGTTGAAAATTCACAGCATGAATGTAATCCCATCCCTAAAAGGGGTGTTACACGTGGATCTTTCATGAATGGGATGCTAGGATAATTTATCATATATAGTATTTATGGAATGGTTAGGTACTCATCCACTCATGAGTATGAGGAAGCATTAAATAAATCAATTTATTTAAGTTCGGAATGTTAATTTTCTTAGACCTACTCCGATAGAATTGAATGAGGTCAATACTCAAATCCCCTCAACCCCATTAGGATAATGCTTCAAGAAATTAGGATGTTATGGGTGGTTGAAAATATTTTATTAGATGCATCTTTAGAATTTTATACCATTATCAAAAGTTATGTGATCCCTTTAAAATTGATGATCTTGCCTGCAATGTATCTACATAGTGATTTATAAATGTAAGATGTCGCTTTTATTTGAATAAATTCATATGATTGATATATAAGAGGATCTAACCTATGGATCAAAGGGTGCAGAAAATGTTAATACCTGAATTTCCATTTACAAAGTGAATTCACTATGTTTTTAAATAAATTAAATTTATATGTTGAATTGTTAGATGTATTAAGACTATTAAATAAAATAATCATGTATGTGGATATGATCTGGTGCACGTATTAGTAAATAAATGATTTTCATTGGGATAACAAGTTAAAGATTGAAAAAGCGGTTATATATATATAAAAGAGTCAAAAATGTTATGAAAAATATTATATCTATCCTTTATTGATAGGAAATTATATATATAAATGTATAAAGAGTTTTTGGTCAAAGGGTTAAGGCAATAGTGTTGAGAGGAACAAACAGTAACTTTCACATAGTGTTGAGAGGAACAAACAGTAATTATTTCCATAAATAAAAAAAAATGTAGACGAACAATGTCGTGAGCTAAACACAATGACATTGATTTTAGCATAATGATGCCTTTAACAAAAAACATAAACTATAGACTTAAGTTCGCCATGGCATGGTAACAAGGAAATTTTAAGTTGGCTTAACTATCACATGGTAATATGGAAGCTATAACTTGACAAATCTGTCGAAAGGGTCAAACATAAAAGATTTTCGTAAAGCAAAGTATGGAATAGATCAACACAATGAGTTAAATGCAATAATCTAAACCTTAGGAGATGGTGAAACCTATATGAAAGGATGACAAGTCCGTGAGATGGGACTCAAAGAGATCTTACGATAAACACATTTAATATGACTAGAAGAGTATGCTAAAGTTCCATATAACATTGGAAATGGCTAAATGAGGTGACAATGTGATGATCTCCTTGACCTGGACATAATGTTAGAAATGAAACGGATGGGCGACAAAATTTAATATGTTCATGTAAGTCACTAGGTCTCTAAACATTGAATTCAGGATCATTTTTATTAAAATTTTTGGGTTTGTAAGTAGCCTTAATTGCATGGAAGTAAAGGTATTAAGAGATTTTTTGTTTTAATTATATATATATGACTTCATAAGGAACGATTGCACTTTATATATTTGGAAATGGTGAGATGTAAGATAAACCTTGTAGTAATTGAAATGCATCATAGTTTTCCATATTTGTGTCCAGAACTTCGGGACAAATTTCTAAATAAGAAGGGGTGTATGTAATTACCTATTTTGATATAGACAAAGTAATTTAATCAAAATCATTCTAAATAGATGTGATGACTTGATACTAAGGTACAATGGTTAATATCTTTGTAAAAACTAGCATTGTGTGTTTCCTCTATGAGGATTAATATCAATGATAGATATAGTACCAGTATTGTGACCTAGGAAGACACATTGGAAATATGTAGACAATATCCATACTTATTATAGAACTTCGAGACAAAGTTTCCTGAAGTGGGGCGTATGTAACACCCTCTTTTTATTTTGACTTTTAAGATTATTACAACTATTCTTTGAGGGAATTCTATGGCGAATGGCCTAGTTATTCATTATTTGAAATCTAAAAACTTTGTATGGATGTATTTTGAGGGCATTCGGTCTCAAATGACCTAGAGATGTGTACATCAATGAATTATTGATGAGATATTCCGTAAGAAGAATTATTTGACATATTGATGAGTAAATTATGATTATGAAAATGATGTCAACATTTGGTCAATCATGAATGTAGTTATATTATGATTTTAATTGTGAATGAAAAAGTGAAGTTATAAACAAGGATTTAAAGTTGTATAATGTTTTATAGTAATGCATGATTGACAAAATTTATGTAGCATGTACTCTAATGGTTTGTCGAGTGTGAGAGGAAAGTCAGGTACATGAAACGAAAGAAAGAATCAATATGCAAAGCATTAGAGGAAATTTCAACTCAAAATGGGCCTTTTAACTCTAATTCAAATTCCATGTCATCATGTGTTAACCAATGAAATTGCTTTAAATTTGAAATACCGTATAGGTCTTAAACACCTTTTTAATATAAATTTGGGGATAGGTATCATAAGAAAACTACTTTTTTGTTTGTATTTTCGACATATATCCTTGTGTTTTTACTCAAATTTTGATCGGGAGAGCTTGTTGGATGTAGAATTAAATTCCGCATCCAACCAGTACCCACTCGGCATACTTTTGACGGACCCCGCTACCCCCCAAAAAAGAAATCCCTGAAAATATGACATACTTTTTTCAGGTATTTCTTGTTTTTGGGGTAGCGGGGTCCATCAAAAGTATGCCGAGTGGGTACTCGTTGGATGCGGAATTTAATTCCGAATCCAACGCGTTGTCCCGATCGAAATTTGAGTAAAAACACAGGGAAATATGTCGAAAATACAAACAAAAAAGTAGTTTTTTTCTTTTCTTCCTCCAAAATTAATAAATATTATTTTATTATTTTAACTATTTTTTTTTTTTTTTTAGGAGGCCCATTTTGAGTTCAAATTTCCTCTAATGACTCTAGCTGAGTCGACGACTATGGTCGATGATATCAATGTTGTTTATAATATGATTAAGTTGTGATGGGTTTGATGTACTGGGATGCATGTAATTTGGATGAGTTGGGAAACCTTGACAGATGAAGTAGATTAATTTTTATGTTATGGTTGAAATCTTATTTATGATATTTGATGAACGAGTTGTTATATGTGTAGGTGATGGGATTCGATTTCCAGTCGACCCACATCAAGTGACAGGGATGAAAAATTATACATGTAAGTATAGCAAACAGGCTGTGCGATGAGCTTAGAACAGAGTGAGGAAAATTTTAGCTCATCAGATGCACGTGTCATGAGGGTAGCCCGTGAATCAGTCACTCACGAAGATTATACTAGGGGGGACACAATAAGGATTCATCCATATTCCCTATGAACCACCTGGATCTTCATAGGGTAGGAGAACTAAGGTAACATTGGCTCAGTTGTCATAGCCAACTCCTTGTCCATAGTAATTATCAGAAGGGCATGCGAGAAGCATAGCACCATGCTAATTATGGTCGCAATGAGAATCCATAGGTAATTAACATCTATTTGAATCAAGGGAAATAATAAAACACTCATAAAAAAATTTAGTAAATTTTGTTAAATTAAATTAAATTAAATTAAAATGATAAAGGATAAACAAAATAAATAATAATAATAATAAATGAACGGAATTAAAGATAAATTGCAAAAATTAAAGTAAAAATAAAAATCCTAACTAAAGGGAAAAACAACACATCATCTAAGATAACTAAAATAAGGGTGGGTAAGTAAATAAATAACTAAGTAATTAAGTAAAGAATGAGTTAACTGAAGGTGATGCATGGAATGCATTTTTATTAATAGAAGGGTTGATATAAGCTAAAGGAAAGGAAGAATGAGGCTCCTTCTTTTCTATCTTGCCATAGTTTTGAGCATGAACCGATTTGGGGGATCAGAGATGATCGTGGAAGAGTGTGTCTCAATAGAACGTGAGTGGGGTTGGTAGCCTCCCAAAAACATCCTAGCATTGTATTTCCATTTCTAGCCACATATTGTTAGCTACGTCGAGCTTGGGGGTCCCAGGGGAAGGAGAGTATCCATCAAGGAATGGAAGGGAGGGAACATGTGGGTTCACTATGATTGGAAATCCATCGCTGAGTGTGCAGCAAATATTTTAATAGAAATAAAAGTCTCATGGAAATAATAGATCTTGGGGAGTTTGTAGGAATTTGCGGTGAGGATTTCAGTAATAAAAATATCCTTCGACATCACTAGAAAATATCGACAATTTTACAGATAAGATCTATGGTTGTAAATTATGTTGTTTATTTTCTTGCAATTATCTAAGTAAAATTCATTTGGTTTAAATGATTGTAAGTTGGATTGTGTTCTAATTGTTTATGATTATGATTGTAACAAGCACCTCTCGAATAATGTGTATATGTATATGTATATATATATGAATATGTATATATATATGACTTTCTTATATTAAATTTTAGAAAAGAAAAAAATATTTTGGGGTTCTAAATTAGATTTGATGATATTTATGCATATTAGTTTTTGTATTTTTTCCAAACCCCTTAGAGGACCGTTACAATTATTTACAATTGTCATGTTGCACGTATTTAAATTCAACATACAAATTATTTTTGTATCCTTCGCAAAGCAAATGACATTCTTCGTATTATGTTTAAAAAGGATACTTCATTGATTAGAGATTAGGACATATAATACTAATTTGCAATTAGAGCAACATAGTTTTACTTCGCTTTGTTGTGACAATAAACAAAACTATATTGAATTTGGTAAAAAATGGTGTTTCATATATTAATAATTTATGAATCATTTTGTTTAATTAAAGATAAGCTTAGTTTGATTTCTAGTGATGGGTGATAGAATTGTGTTTGGATACAACAATATTTTGTATGGTAGTTAAAATAATAAACATTACCTTTCATTATCTTCATTATAAAAAAAGGTAATTGGATCATGGTTATAGTGGAAAATGTGAAAGAAATACATTTGTTTACATTAATAGTGCATCTCTTATGTAAGCGATACTTTTTCTAAACAAGTTTTAAGTTTCATCATATAGCATAATATTTGTGAAATTTGAAGAAAAATAATTAATTTAATATGCATCTATGAACATTGAGATTTATTAAACTCATATACAATAATTTAATAATTATATGTAGCTTAGATGAGGATGGTGACAATCACAATGATGATGATGACGATGAGGATGACGATGATGGCGACAACGACGATGATGATGTTGATAATGTCAAAATGATGATGATGAATAAGATGAAGATGATGAGTACTCATCCTTGAGTCTTAAAATCCTCCCATATCGTCGAGGCATGCGCCTAGTCTAACCATGTCAAATTCCAATGCATACATACACAATTTGAATAAATTTCTATGATGGCCATATTCACTGCTCACTATCTGGGGTTGATGAAGGTGGTGTTTCTGATTAAGAAAATGAATATTACAAGGATAATGCACCACTACTGAGTATGATCAATATTTTTTATTTCCCTAAGTTGATAACCATGCCATGATGTAAACTGAAAATATTGTCTAATTCAAAAAAGTGGAAATGGTTTCCATTGGAGTGAGACGAGAGTTATGATGTGATGGTGATGATGATGATTGTGCTGCTGCTGTTGATGATGATGACAGTGATGATGATTATGATGATGATGAGGATGATGATGATGGTGGTGATGATGATGATGATGGGGATGATGAAGATGATGAGGATCAAGATGATGATGAAGATGATGGGTGGATGATGGTAATAAAAATGACAATGATGAGACTTGCATGATGAACATTGATGGAAATGAGTATTATGCAAGGACATGAGTCATCCTTGTGTCTTGAAATCCTACCATACTTATAAGCATCATCCTACTCTAACCATGTCAAATTCCAACACATAGAGGCACAATTTGAACAAATTTCAATGTTGGCCCCATTCACTACTCACTATCCAGGGTCGATGAAGGTAACGTTGACAAAAAAGATGATGAAGATGATCATGAATTGTGATGATGATGATGATGATGATGATTAAGATGACAATGACGATGATGATGATGACGATGATGATGATTAATATGGGTTTCTCTTTGTTTTAATAATAATTTATTCTCTATTGAACATGGCCAACCATGTGAAGTTGGAAGCTCATATGCACCACCCCCCCACATCACTCTCAATTTCCCAAAACCTAATTTGACATAATAAACAACATTTAACATACAACATAGAAAATTTCATAAACTTGAACACATGTAATTAACCAATATAAGTAAATTATTTAAATATAATAAAATGAAGGAAAAATATAATTACTACATGCGTTGCATATTTGATCATTTTGATATTCTTAATCATATTTTTCATCCAACTCAACGTCTGACATATCATCTTCTTCAAAATCGATGATCAAAGGATTAACCATATCAATATCATCATCAATGTGTCTTTGAATTATATCATTTGGTTAAAATTCTTTAGGTTCTTCTTCTAACAAATTTGGTTCAACTTATTCATGTTCTTCGTCTGACACATATACTACATATTTCTCAACATATTGTAGTGGGGATTTCTCCCCAGCTACGTGCAGAAGCACCAACCTTAGATCGTTGTGATCGTAAGGAAGAGTTCAATGGAAAATAGAAAAGAAAACTAAACTAATAACGGAAAGCGAATATTTTTATCATTTTTAACATATATATTGGATAAACTAATGCAATAAACAAAAAAATGAAGACACACCTTTCTCTTGTAAAGTGGGCCACTATATCTATCCTCAGAAGTGGTTTCGTAGCTCCACGGGTTGGTTCTCCAGCTGTCTCCACAGACAGTTGTCAAATGGGGCATGGATCCAAGATCGGTACAAAGAATGTCTCAACGTACACCGTGGGAATGGTATGGAAAAGGGAATGGTGGCAAGGGAGTATGTGAATACCTAAGAGAAAAAGTGTCACAGCGTACCCACAAATGAAAATTAAAAAAGGTGTTTTGGGAGAGCCCTTCACAATGTATTTATAGTATGGTCCTAGGGTTTTTTGACCGAAGGTGGTGACCCGTGGTATTTTCCTGTGGTTTTCTGACCCTTTATCTTTTTTAGGGTTTTTGACCCTTTTTGGGAGAGAGTGAGGGTAAACCATAGTAAATAATGATGTTTTGGACCATTTTTGGTGTAAATACAATTGTGAAGGTCAAAAGTAAGGTAAATATGGTAGGAATATGATGTATGTATATGGTTTAGACCATGTAGAGCTAGGTGAACACTTTTTAGTGTTAACAGATTGCCCCCTGATGTGTGAGGGTAGGAGTTCATCGTATGGCAGATTGAAATCATAGGAACATGGGAATAATGGTGACAATAGTGGAGAGACTGGAGAGACCCACATAGAAGTGGAGCTTCCTTGTTCAAACTATGGTGGCTTTTGGTTTTTTATTATGGGTTCTAAAAAATGGATGAGATACAAATGCGTGACATGTATATGGATGAGGTGGGCATCCCCATGCTCGTAACGATGTCAAAAGAATAAATAATGGGATCAAGGCTCAAAAAATGGGAGATGATCAATACATATACAAATGATGATACATAATGGTGTCCTTAATGGGAGGCTGAGTACAATGCTGATCTGAAGAACTGATATGTAGGAACAATAGAATTCTCATGGAATGCATTATCATCACAACTGATGCTTTGTTGAACCTGGAAGTGTACATATATATGGACTCAATGACTGAGAGTCAAAATCTTTGTGGTACAATGTGCATCATCAAGTATTGGAGATACATGGAAGCATAATACTGGGAGCTTTCGAACACTATCGCCAACGCAACCCAGAAATCACAAGGGACAAGAAACTGTGTGGGTCACATAGTAGACTCACCAATATGCTAGAGTCAGGTGACAACCAGGTTTTCGACCAAATAATGAAAGAACCAATACGTTGTACAAATATCAACGGTGTCATGATGTAGCTAAAGTCGAGCATGTGAGACACAACCAAATTGAAAGGCACTAATGACTCCTTTCAAGTGGTCCAAAGAACTCATCAATGGGGTGGATGAAACCAAGATACAGGGACCTCTGGCTCTATCCTCCGGAATAGATGTGTTGACGTCGATAGAGGGAGACCTGCAAATAATCAAGGCAATTATGTGTCCTTGACGAGAAGCATGAGGGGGATAAGCAAAGACATGGAACAATCAGGGGACTGACACAATGCATGGCAGAGAAGGGCTAGGGAAGTACAGGGGACTCAAAATTCCTTTTTTCAAAGTATGACGGCAGGGCTGACCTGGAAGCAAATGAAACTGACTCATAGGAGAGGGATCATAGCTGTAATATCGGGAAGATAACTGCAAATGAGAAATACTGAAGGAGGTAACTAGACTAGTGCTATCCAGAGGATCCAAGGAAGACTCATCACAGAATACTCTGAACAAAGGAGACCCAGTGGGGGGATGCTTCCATATGTGGTGGCACCTAAAGACACTTTTTGGGCCTTCTTCATAGTTTAAGGAGCACGAAGAAGGGATAGAAGCAAGCTGAATATAACACGATCTCATGGATTTTTAGCAAGCTCGAGAAAGTAAATGCTCGATGGTTTTTTTCATTTTTAAAGAGTCTGAAAACAGGAAGAAGACTCCAATGTGGTCTCTTTTTCGTTAATAGTCTCCTAAGCCCGAAAAAACATAAAATTATACAAAGGAGAGATCTCCCAACTTTTGGGAAAGGATGACTTCTTTACCATTGGTAGTCCAATTAGGCCATAAAAGGTTAAACCTATACTGATTGGACGGTCGCTCAAATAATTTTACGAGCACGAACAAAAACAAGTTTGCTTGGCAATATTTTCTTAGTGAGAAGGTTGGAAAAGAGCTTAAAGACAACCTATAATGAGATTTTTCATAAAGTACGGTCCTAATGTCTGAGAAATCATAAAAGCATGCAGAGAGAAAAGTTCCTAGATGGAAGGTGCTAGGGTGATCCTTTCTTGATCATAGTCTAGGCTATCCGAAAAAGGAAATAAATGAGGCCACATAGACTCCCTTTCAAATACTTTAACGAGCATGAAAGGAAGCAAGCATGCTCGACAATCTTTTCATTCTTTTAGGAGTGAGAAAATAGCTTAACAAAAAATTCATAATGGTCAATAAAGCAAGGGGGAAGTGTTTGATATATTGAAAGAGGTTATGGTGTGAACATGGATGAGAGGAATAAATGCAGAAAACTAATGGGCCCCCCTTGCGGGACAATGGATGGTAGTAAATATGGCCAACTGTGTAATATGTACGGAATGTATGGCTAGTGAACATGCCAATACATACAAAGGGAGATTCACGTGATGACACATAAATCGAGGTGACTTCTGGGAAATGGCCTAGAAAATCATAGTGAGATCACGAGATGAGGGTCTCGTAAAAATACAGAGGACAAAAACCAAACACAGTAGTGCGAACTGTGTCTCAAACGGACTCTGGATGACTCTGTGGTGCATGGAATAAAAACTAGACCAAATGGAGGCCTATGGGTATGGAGGTAGCTCTACATACAAGGTGTGATTCACATGGTGGTACACAAATAGAAGTGACTCCGAGTAATGGCTCAAAGAAAATATGGAGGGAGTCAATATAGTACTGGTCATCTCTTCACCCGGGATATTTTTGCACAGTGGTGGCAACTTTCGGTCCTCATAGAGGATGATCCATACGTGAGCATGGACTCCCGGGGAGATACTGGAGACACCTCGACCTCTAGTACAAGTCTAGGGACTTGAGGGTATTCTAGCATGGTGGTAGCTAGATCATACATGTGAAATACTGTGTGCATGTGCAGACATGGGACTGCACCCTCTAGCGGTGTACCAGCGGTGCAGAGGTAGGGTGAATTTGTTATATCCGCCTGCTCATGTGTGAAGGATGCGACATAGTGCTACAATGGACTCACTGCAGCTGGACATGGAGCTACTACTAGAGGGGTTCACCAACTTGTGGTAACAATGATGTAAAACAAAAAAGAAAAAATATGAAACAAAGGTACTCATGGTGGATGATGTCAGGCATAGAACCTCTTGAGGTAGAGCCCATTGCGGGGACTCTTCAAGAGATGTCTATTGGAGTCAGCAAGTATGTATGCCCCCTTGCCGAGGCATCGATGGACATCATATGGGGCGTATTGCATGGAATCAAACTTCCCTTTCCCTAACTTATCGTTGGCTTGATCATAGACGAGGACAATATCTCCTTCGCTGAAGGTGCGAGGGTGGAAATGGGAGTCAAAATTGGACTTCGACCGAGTCTTGGCTGCTTTGATCATCTGGAGAGCAGCATGGTAGTCCTCATTGGTAAGTTCAAGCATAACTAGGCATTCTTCTAATGGTGAAGTATCAGGTAGAATTTCGTCAGTAAGTCGGGGTGACATAATCTGGCATTCGATGGGAAGAACCGATTCCACACCATGGACCAAGTGGAATGGGGTAAAACCAATGGCGGTCTTACAAATCTCTCATTCGTCACGAAAGTGGTTTTGGGATATATCAAGTGGATCTTCCACATCCAACGAGGAGGAAAGACTACTGGAAGCAGAGGTCATGTATATGGTGTTGGTTGTGTTAGAGGAAGAAGCTGGAGGGTGGATCTCCTTGAGGACGGTAATTTCGGATTCACAGGAGTGGTTCCGAAGGTCGCAAAGAGCTGAACGATACTTAGGAAAGCTTGGGAAATGGTGGGAGTAATGACCATACAAGCCGTAGAATGCATAAGGATGGTTGGTTCACAATGACTTGTTCTTGACCACTGGAGTTCCATCGACCTCATCTATAGTGTCCATATGGGTGCGAAGGAGTGGAAACTTAGGATAGTTTTCTATTGCATGGCCTTGGATATCGCTCAAAGCACAAATATGAGCTGGACGTGGTTCAATCATTGCTTTGGAGGCCTTTCCCCATCCTTCTTTGGAGGAGGAGGGGCAGGTTTGGACACGGGAGTAGTCTTCGATGGGATAGGAGGTGGGTGTGACACCATCTCAATGGGCTGGATGGGAGTCAACATGACCTGGGGAATCGGGGGTGGGGTGGGTGGATCGAGGTACCATACAGGAATTCCCAACGTGAAATTTGGTAGGTTGAGAGTAGCCGTGACTGGCTTGCTCACGATGCCAGATGGTGGAAAAAAGAAGGGGATCGTGTGTTCCAAGAAAGAACCCCAACAGTTCCCTAATGACTGTGGTTGGGGTTACAACTGAGGTTGGGACGTGGTCAGAACGGTACCAGACGAGATGGTGCACAAATATGATACGTCAATCAATGAGGGTGGAGGTGGTAAGGACAAAAATGTTTTCTTCATAGGAGTGTTAGCAAACAAGCCCGTGCCAACAACAGATAAAGATGGAATGGACACGCTGTCGATGGTGGTGTCGATAGTTGGAAGGACGTGTTCCGATGTGGCCGACCCCTTAGGATCATAGTACGTTAACTAGTTGATAGTCATGATCTTCCCATAATGAGGGAACATCAGGAGTCGAAAGACGGTAGAGGCCACGACTTGCATGGCATACATGTAGCCACATCCTAGGAGGAGGTTGTAATCAAGTTGGGAATTGACAACCTCAATGTCAATCAACATCGTTTTATTAGCTAGCTCAATAGGAATGTTCATGGGAATCCCCTGGGGATGAGTAGAGCGACCATCGTAGGCGTGGAGAGCAGTGGTGGAAGGTTGAAGGGTAGGGGACCCGAGTTTCTGGCAAATGAAGGTTGACATAATAGAGGTGGATACCCCTCGTCAATAATGCATCGATGTATGACCAAATTCCTAATTGAGACCAGAACTTGGAATCTGACGGTAGACGACATCTTGGGCTCTCGTTGATCCAAGTCGAAGGTGATCAACCTGGAATCAGAAGGATCAACTAAACCTAGCATGGATAAGAAACCTTTACGTTGTGATGGGCAAGTTTTAAGCACTTCCAAAGCATACATGGATATAGGAGATTGGGCCAAGTCATCAACTATGATGTAGTTGACGGAAGCTCTGGCAGTAGCATTGTTTGCGACACGACGCATAGGGAACCATGGGACTTTGGTCGCCCCATCCATGGGGGGTCTCGGTAAGTGTAGAGACATGTCAGAAGTGGTAGAGGTAGACGTCGCTGATGCGTAGATCGATTTATGTTCACTGTATGCATATGTTCTTGGTAGATGCAAATATTAGATCTAGATAATGATTAAAGTAAGATTTCTATAGAACCCATAGCCATGGATGCAAGATAGCAAATTCACTTCCCTAATCGATACTCTATAGACTAATGAATGTAGGATCCCTATGCAATGGAAATGTAAACGTCACTTAGTCATTTATCCTTGTGAAGAATACATGTTAACGCAGTCATGCTTGATCCTTCTACTGGTATCTCCAGCGCTTCATACTTGAAACATGATTAGGGTTTACCTATTTATCAATACAACTCATGATGGAGGACATCTAATTAGGTTATGAATAAGTCATAACAAAGTTAATAAACCTGTGGAGTAACTCTTGTCAATATAGTTAGGGACGTCAATCAAAATCCTGAAGAGTTTAACTGCCGACTGATTAAAGGAGTAATCCTTGGGTTCGCTGCAATCTTTAGGACTGTTTGCTTCCAGTCAAATGACTAAGAGGAGTTCGTAAAGTTTAGTTGCATTGATTCTTAAACATAGGTATATATCTAAGTATCTTCCTCTAGCAGATTTTGGAATAAAAAAAAGGTCCAAACTATGCTTAACTTGATGATCAGACACAGATCCGTAGCAACAGGCTCGTGTTGTCCACGTCCGGTAGGGTTGTCATTTCAATAGTCGTTGATGTGGAATTTCTCTCATCATTCATATATATACACTAGTATAATAATGAGATATACTAATGATGAAAAATAATTTAATAAGGAATGCATATTCACCTTGACACTCATACATGGTCATCAAGCTACTACTTATAGTAATGACCTTAGTGTGAACATACTAATATCAAGTGTTGAAAATTCACAGCATGAATGTAATCCCATCCCTAAAAAGGGTGTTACGCGTGGATCTTTCATGAATGGGATGCTAGGATAATTTATCATATATTGTATTTATGGAATGTTAGGTACTCATCCACTCATGAGTATGAGGAAGCATTAAATAAATCAATTTATTTAAGTTCGGAATGTTAATTTTCTTAGACCTACTCCGATAGAATTGAATGAGGTCAATACTCAAATCCCCTCAACCGCATTAGGATAATGCTTCAATAGTGGATAATGGTATTATAAACTTAGAAATGGGATGAGACATTTCACCTAGTGTTGAGTATCATTAATAAAAAAAACTCTCATGGTGTATTTTTGTCTACATAGTATTTTTTTTTTTAATGAGTTGAGCCTTTATAAGTGGGTAATGGCCTAGCCTATATTTTGAGTCAAAGATAATGACTCTATATAAATAAGAATTTTGACATCTTGGAAAGGTGTCTTAAACTCAAATGATATGTTATTTTAAGGTTTTACAACCTTGAATGAACTCTCAACTAGAGATTTTGAATAGTAACATAAGTGTTGAGATAGTCTATCTGGGAGTGTGCAGATGGTTGAAGAAGCCATAGAAACTTAGGGAAGGAATATGTTGTGATTATTACAAGGTGGATTTTATTTGATCATGTAAGAAAGAACTCTTGGTTATGACCATAGCAATAAGAATTATTGTGGTTTTGATTTCACCTCACAATGAAATGGAGAATGAAAATTCATTATATGAATATGGACAAGAACTGCAATTCTTTATTAAAGTGTGTATCAAAATTGGACTTTTATATGGTTGAGTCAATAATAAGTTTGGTTTTGAACTTGAAATAATCCATCTAAGTATATTTAGTTATAGCGTTACTATGTCGTATTAATCTAGATAATTTTAGGTAAGTTTGAATGGTGTCTTAAATGGATGAAAGGAAAGTAGTTTTTGTAATGTTCTTCAAGAATTAAAGATGCGAGGTAGAAAATCTATGTGTGGAATGAAAATGGTAATTGGTTGTGGTAAAAATTTTAAATTAGAGAATGCAATAATGGTATTTTTAGGATGATGATTAAGGCTACATTATGTTGAATCATTCTCTAAATTGCAAAATGTCTAAGCATAATATAGTTCATGATTAGTTGTGTTCAAAACCCTACTTTGGTTGACATTGAAATGATCTAGATATTAGTTTAGTTAGGTATCTTAGATCATTGTTGAATTTCTAGAGAGCGTTGGAAATATTCCTCTTTTTGGACTTAGACATAAAGAAAATGGTGTCAAACAAATGTACTTGGAAAATTTACCAAATGATGGGAAATTGGATTTTTTAGATAACATAACTCCATACCTATATTGTAACGTCCACATAGTGTTGAGAGGAACAAACAGTAATGATTTCCATCAAAATAAAACAAATGCAGACAAACAATGTCGTGAACTAAACACAATGACATTGATTTTAGCACAATGATGCCGATAACAAAAAATAAAAACTATAGACTTAAGTTCACCATGGCATGGTAACAAGGAAATTTTAACTTGGATTAACTATCACATGGTAATATGGAAGCTATAACTTGACAAACCTATCGAAAGGGAAAACATAGACGATTTTCGTAAAGCAAAGTATGGAATAGATCAACACAATGAGTTAAACATAATAATACGAACGTTAGGAGATGGTGAAACCTATATGAAAGGATGACAAGTCTGTGAGATGGGACTCAAAGATATGTTACAATAAACACACTTAATATAACTAGAAGAGTATGCTAAAGTATCCATATAACAATGGAAATGGCTAAATGAGGTGACGATGTGATGATCTCCTTGACCTAGACATAATGTTAGAAATGAAACAGATGGGCGACAAATTTAATATGTTCATGTAAGTCACTAGGTCTCCAAACATTGAATTCAGGATCGTTTTTATTAAAATTTATGGGTTTGTAAGTAGCCTTAATTGCATGGAAGTAAAGGTATTAAGAGATGTTTTTTTTAATTAATATATATATATATATATATATATATATTAATTAAAAAAAACATCTCTTAATACCTTTACTTCCATGCAATTAAGGCTACTTATAAACCCGTATATATATATATATATATATGAATTCATAGGGAACGATTGCACTTTATATATTTGGAAATGGTGAGATGTAAGATAAATATTGTAGCAACTGAAATGCATCATAGTTTTCCATATTTGTTCTAAACTTCAGGATGGATTTCTAAATAAGAAGGGGTGTATGTAATGCCCTATTTTGAGATAGACAAAGTAATTGAATGAATTCATTCTAAATAGATGTGATGACTCGATACCAAGGTACAATGGTTATGTAATATCCCAGATACTGATATTCTCTAATGTTCTATGATAGTGTTGACTCGCACACTCAACCTCATACAAATTTGCAAAATAACTGTGCATGCAAACTTGCCATGCAAAAATGCCCTAAAATATAACTGAATCAGGGTTAGGGTTTTGTTGAGAGAAATTAACACTTGCCACTGATATTCTAGCTGATAATGACTCCAGAGATAGTTGCATGCATAAGGATCCGGATGGGTGGTCTAATAATTCTCTTTTCCTCCGGTGTTACTGCCCTGTAGTACCGTAAAAGCCCTCCATACTGAAGGTGACATTTTTGTAGGAGGAGGGGTCTGTTCGGGCTGAAACGTTCTGAGCTTGTACGTCTATTGTTGCCAGAGAGATGGCCTAGCACATGCGAAGGTTTGGCTGCCTCTAAGTGCCCTAGCGAATTGATTAGCAGTCATGCTGCTCACACCCCCAACTAATCTGTTTGGCTAATAGTTACTCCAGGTGAGAAAACTGATGGCTGATAATCACTGCACAACATAGGGTAGGCCTGCTGAGAAAGAGGAAGCTGACATGCGGAGGAAATACTAGGTTTTATGGTCCCATCGAATCCTTCTAGGTTTTCCCTGCTACTTCCAACTGCAAACGTCGATCTGCTAATAACCCTTCGGAATGTGTTGGATGTCCAAATACTATAGTATATGATGGATGCAATGGATAAACCTAGATTATCTATCCCAATAAGAAACTAGGGTAGATATCTGATTGTCGAACCCTTGCCAGCTGAAGACACCATCTCCAACCCCAACTACCGTGGATGCATGCTGTGCTGCTGCTCGAAACTCCAAAATCAATCAACAATAACAATAGATATCTTCTTTGGTCTCATAACCCTTCTAAATAGATTATTATGTACTTTTAGAGTTTTCATGTCAGTTATAGGTTTTTCGCTTCACTTTTGCATGCATGCAATTCTATTTTGATGTTGACTTTTAAGCTTAAAGAAATAAGGATTATTTTATCCGACTGATGACTTGACATTGAATGAATGTCATGTTTTGCTCTAAGTATCAAATTCTCTCAGTCAATTCCCTTTCCTATAGTACTTGCTCAAACCTATGGGAAATAAGTAGGTTAGCGGGTGTTTTGGGATGCTTAATTAGAGGGGGACATTACAGTCCTCTCTGCTTGAAATTGCTTGTCCTCAAGCAACTACAAACTAGGATTCTGCAATACCTGCTCTCCTTCCCATGTGGCATCCTCCATAGGTAATTCCTTCCATTTCACCAGATACTCTCGAATCACCCTGTTTCAGAGCTTCCTTTCTCACACCTGTAGAATTTTCTCTAGAATCAGTACCGGTAGACCTTCATCATCTAAAAGAGGTAACTCAGTGGATGGAGCAAAGTGTTGTCCTATGTTTTCTTGAGACTGGACACATGAAATACATTGTGAATCTTTATTTCCTCTAGGAGTTCTATCTCATAAGCCACCTCTCCAACCTTCTGAATTACCTTGTAAGGAACATAGAAGAAAGGTTTTATTTTTTCAGCTCCTTTCTTCTTGAGGGAAGATTGCCTGTATGATTGTAGCCATAAATATAATAGATCTCCTACCTCGAAGCTCCTCTCAACCATGTCTCTATCTGTTATAGCTGATTTTACCACACCAAGTGAATCACACTTGTATGGCCTTCCCCTATTCCTCTGTAGACTCCTTAGACCCCTTGGACCATTTTTTGTCCTTTGATGTTTCCTAGACCATCCCTAAAAACATGTGAAAATTGATATACGTGACTTTTAAACCCCTTATCGCGTATATACGCGGGTTTGACCTCTAAAACCACGTACATCGGGATGTGTACAGAATCCAAATCCTTTTGTAGTTTTCCTTGACATGGATCTGACTCACTTGTCTCCTGGCCTTCCATATGCCTTGAGATCGCTCGGATTCGACCTTTCATTACCCCATTGCAAAGCTATATAAGGAACCCTTTGGATACATTGAAGGCATGAGAGAATTGACAGCAAAGAAAGTATAGTCCATTGTTGTTGGAACTTGTGCTTGAGTCTGCATCCCTTTGTCCCTTGGAGCACTTTGGTGTTCTTCCCAAGCTTTCCTTTTGCTTGTGAGCTTGTTATCGAGAGATAGAGGATTGAGGTGGTGGAGGCCCAAGTGGGGGATTCAGTTTCTCCGATTTGTAGACGTGCCGACAGAGGTTGTATTCATTGTAATCTCTGATTTTATATTAATAGAAATATCTTTTCCTGTCCAATAATGTATGTTTGAATGAATATTTTATCCATGGATGATTTCAAATTCTTATACATTGTTGATTATATATGCTAGAGTAGATCTAACACCAATATATATAGTATGCTTGTCTTGTTTACTTGTTATTGAGGAAAGTGATTCATCAAGTCAAGCTGAAGTTGGAAAGCTCAACGGGGATCTACTTCAACCGTCCGGAATAAGGTACAAGGTCTGATCCTTTAGTGTTAGATATTTGATTTCTCTTGCATATTGGAAAGGATTGATTTCTGGAGTCAAGCTGTCTGTTGTGGTACCCCAAGCCATAGGAATTTCTCTCCATAATAGAATTGGCAACTCTGCTGGGGAGTTCCTAGTAGTGTTCCTTTGGGGGTTTTCTATCGGCATTCAATGAATTTGAATTGCTCTTATTTCTCTATTTCTGTGTTGGGTCTGGGGGCATGTTTGCCTAGTAGTGTTTGATTGGTGTGAAATTTGTCTCAGCTTGTCTGTTTTCCTTTATTTTTATGCACCTTTCTTCCTGTACACGAGTTTTTAACTCACAGTCGCGTATATACGCGGGTTTCACTGCTATTTCTGCGTACACACATGGGTTTACTGCGAAAAGTCATGTATGCCCTTAGTTTTTCCTTCTAGAGGAAGATTAATTGTTGCTGGGTGAATTTGGATGATTGCTGAGTCTCCTTTGATACTGCTAGAGTCTGTATACACCTCTGTTTCTGACCAGAGACATTTTTTTAGGGTAAAATTTCTTTTTAGAAGAATGTTCTTGTCATTGCATTTTTGATTTTTTGTTTTGGGATTAGTGCATTAGATTTATTTTACCTTAGTACTTTTCTTGAGTGCTTCTTGATTGTGCTTGCAGAGTCTGGGGGTTGCAGAATCATTCTTTTGCTTTAATATCTCATTTTTATTTCAAAAAATCCAAAAATATTTGATTATTATTATGCATTGCATCTTGCGTTTTGCATAGTACTTGCAGCATTTGCATTGATTGTTAGGTGTGGATTTTGCTTCATGTTGTGTCATAATGCCTTTAGTTGCACGACCATATACCTCTTTGAGTAATAATGTCAATTAAAATCAACGCTTAATTAAAATGAACTACACTATTTTATTTGATAGGGTTCACCAACAAGATTAGGTTTTAGGGTCTTGGAATAGTTCATTATGAGTAAATTCTCCAAGACCACTAAACAACAACATGTATGTGTCTGTCTAGGTGAGTGTGTAAAATTCCATGGTATAACCAGTGTTTCTTAGGATCCTCCTCTCAAAAGGTAGTTAAGCACGAGGAAGTGTGAGCGGTTATTGATTGAGATGACCCCTAGTCATAACTGAGTAGCACCGGAGATATTTCTAGGATTGTGTTCATATTTGGGGGCTCTTTCAAGAGTTTTCGGCTTTGCTACCCTGCCCATACGGTCAATCCTGCCTGCAACTGTCTGCCTAAGCATTGATTATATTGAGGTGACCTTAGTGGCCTTACCTAGTATATCGAGGGGGTACTCTGCAGGGGTTATTCTGCGGGTGTCCCGGCCAGGTTGGGGTTGGACAGCACAGCCGCTTTACGTGTTGAAGCTGAGGGCCACAATAATTGGTTACGTACCTCTGCTTGTTGTGTATGGGAGTCTCAAGCCTCTCCTAGGTGAGACATACCTACTTCATTTAGGAGCTCATTTATCCTACCCTTGATTTCTTGTGTTTGGATTTAGATTTTATTTGTGTATGCTCTATGCACGTTAGCTTGCCTAGGGTCTGCGTAATTAGAGAGTCTTTTGTATTTTTTGAGTCATTGTGGATTCGGGTGTGGCTCCTCGCCGTTCTCGTCATTTAACAGGACTTTGGCCTTCTACATCTCCTCCTCCTTTGGGAGAGAGAGCTAGACAGTCCAGGCTGACTACTTCGCACATTGATTCAAACATGATGGAAACCATGTTGAAGGTATTCCTGAACCACCTTCTCCCATTCAAGTGGAAGATGGGGAGTTTACTCCTACTTATGATCCTTCACCTGATTTGTCTAAGTTAGGTCCTATAATTTCTGAGATAGGTACTTTTCATAATAGATGTACTTACTCTAGTGTTGATCCCCCATTGACGCATTGTCAGTATGGAATGCCGGAAGATGATGAGACTCATTTTGAACCCGCGAGCACTAGTTATGGTAGTTATGGTATGTCTGGTTTTCCCACACATGATTTGGCATTTCATGTCGAGTCTGAGTTTGAGCCTAACACTACGCCTGGGGGCACTCTCATTCCTTACCATGTAGAGAGGTTTGAGAGCACAAGTCACATTGCACCTTCCATCCCGATGGTGGAAGATACATCACATATTCCTCCTAGGCCTAGGGTTAGTGATCCTATTAGGATACCAGATCCAAGACAAGTGACTATAGGGAACAACATGTACATAATTTCACAGGTCCTTTTTTCCTTTGTCCCTAGTTCTTCGAATGTTCACCCTCCACCTCATTCATGGGGTCCTTCAGGCCGGAATGTTGCTACAAGTCATGTTCGTACTGCTGCTTCTCAACCAGTTGTGTCTTAGGTTCAAGTACCTCCCGTTGTTTCGGGAGTTCGTGTTCATACTTCTAGAGGTCATGTTACTACTTCTGGAGAGTATGTTCCTACTCCCAGAATGTATATTCCTACTTCTGGAGTGTATATTCCTACTTATGGAGTGTCTCATGGGACATCTCATGCGATGACTTATGGACCTTATAATGGGACGCGGTATGGACAGGGTTCTTCACCTTATGGGTACGGGTATCAAGAACCCGCTTACTCTCCAAATTACGTCTTTGTAGCCCTGAATAGTTAAGGTACACCACAGTATGGTGCTTCCATGCCACCCTATATGGGTCAAATGGGAGGAAGGCACTATGGTCAAGGCCATGGTGGTTATGGTAATCAGAACTATGTGAATCAGAACTATTAGGGAGCGGTCCATCGACCTACTCATCCTAGGCTCCCTTTCCTCACAACGTTAAATCTTCCTGACTTGTTGATATTGACGAACGATCCTGTAGCTCATGACCCGGCTTGGCCGGCTGTCCCTACTGATATTCCCTTGGACATACCCAAATTCGAGGGCAAACTAGGAGAGGATCTGAGTGAACATGTTACTACCTTTCACCTATGGTGCTCTTCAAATTCCTTACACCAAGATTCGATTCGTTTAAGGCTGTTTCAATGCACCCTTATAGGGCCTGCCATGAAATGGTATATAGAGCTACCTAGGGGGGAATTCGCTTTGTTCGGTGATCTAGCGATGACTTTTTTGAACCACTTCCAGCTACCAGTACGTTATGATGTTGGTACAGAACTCTTGTCGACAGTTTGGCAGGATAAAGCCACACATATCTCGAACCATATCCAAGAGTGGCATAGACGGAAGAGGTTGATTAAAGCCTTTATACCACCTAAATTCCTCCTCGAATGGTTCCTCAAGTCGTTATTGCCTTTTATAGCGAAGGATGTTTCTACATCCGGAGTGAAAAACGAGGAACAAGCCATTTTTAGGGCGCGTAGGAACTAGATTTGATTTATGCTCAATCCAGTTTGTTATATGAGATCATTCCCAATGCTCTGCATTCTAGTTTCGACCCCAAAGTTAAACCTGGACCACATGCCGATGGCATT
Source organism: Pseudotsuga menziesii (assembly GCA_001517045.1). Lineage (NCBI taxonomy): Eukaryota > Viridiplantae > Streptophyta > Pinopsida > Pinales > Pinaceae > Pseudotsuga > Pseudotsuga menziesii. The sequence goes on from LPNX010028492.1 coordinate 155,163, forward strand.
GTTGGTTGTGCAAGTGCTAAACCTATAGATTCAGTTGTGAAACAAGTCAGTCAACTGTCAATCAACCAATTTGCTTTGGGACAAGCCATGGCTTCATCTCAACCCACCCAAATGGCGAGTGTGCTTTCGGTACAATCGTCGGACCAGAAGGGTAACCAGCAACTCGGAAGGAATAGAAAGAAGGGTAAGAATAATCGTAAGGGTGGGAATAGGAATGAAAATTCTAATACTAATGACAAGAACGCCCGTAATGCTGAGGGGGACAAGAAACCTAAACGTAAGGTTAAATTTCCTTGCAAGTTGTGTAAGGAAGATCACCTCACTTACTTGTGCCCTCGTATTGATGAAGCCTCGAGATTCTTAACGCAGGGCCCAGCTGTGCTAACTAACCCTTTAGCTAACAATCAAAACATGAACTTAAGGACACATGATCAGTCTGGTGGTGATCATGATCCGCCGGAGGGTAGTGGTCATGGTTGCATTAACATGGTGCATGCTGCGAAGGTTGTGACCCATGCGAAGGACTATGGTTTGTCACAACCCAACCCAGGAAAGGAACCTGATCCACTAGGAATTCCTTTGCATATTGAAAAACCTGTGGATAAACTTGAAGTTGCACCTTGCATTCGTAAGGGAGTCCTTAAGCGTTTGGGGCACAATCCTAATGCCCGAGCTTCCCATAACTATTTTGTTGTCGAGGATTTGGGCCACACTCCTTATACGATGTCTGCACTAGAAGTACTTCAAAGTTGTCCTTCACAAAGGAAGGCTTTGCTTTCTGCCCTTGGTGTGAATGATGATAATTATTCCTCCGTGATTAAATTTTAAACCGCAGGACTTCAGCCCCGCTTGCCTTACTATGTGTCTCTTTTGATTCATGTAGAATGTCTTAACATGACCGTCAAGTGCACTGTGATTGATGAAGGCACTGCTGCTTCAGTGATGTCTTTATCATGTTGGAAGGGTTTATCTTCCCCATGAGTTGTCTAAATCAGCTACCATGTTAACTGCATTTGATGGGTGATCATTTAGGCTGCACGGGATCCTTCCTTCCCTTAAAGTCCGTTTGGGAGGGAAGACCATTTCAATAGAGGTCGAGGTGGTTGATGCGCCGCTTGAATACAATCTCTTACTGGGTAGGAATTGGATGTACAATATGCAAGCCGTAGCTTCTTCACTATTTCGCGTTGTATGCTTTCCATTTAATGGGAAGATAGTTATGATTGATCAAACATCATTCAAGAATCCGTCAGTTACCGCATCTTCGGGAGCTTCAATCCCTATTGTAGAGCACTCTTAGCCGGCAACTGGGAGTGTGGGTGTGGGCATGTATCCATCTCTTATGGGAAGCTTTAGTTGTCCTGCACCTGTCCTTATGATAGGGTCTAGGTCTGGTGAGGCTTCAACATCTGTAAGATCGGTGTCTTTTCACATGAGTCATATGGAAGATTCTTGGATTCTTCCTACACCGAATACTTTGAGTGAGCCCACTGTGACAGACGTGCCATTGCCTGCAACCATGGTAGCTTATCAAGCTAATATTGGATGTGTTGCAGAGCCTAGTCCTTCCTCTTCACGGATAGAGGAGGAGGACCCATATGTGTTGCCTACATGGGAAGTTTAGTCTTCTCACGTGCACAACTTCCTTGATAGTGTTTTTCCTTCAGACGAAGCGATTATTGAGGCCATGTCGGGAGTTGAGCCACCATGGGAAGAGTTGCATCATAGATCTTACTTTCTTCCCGAGCTTGATGGCTTGGAGCGTGAGGAATTTAGGGAGGTTCTTAGTGAGAGAATTGGTAGTCCCATGGTTCCATTAAGCTCTCCTGGTCCGATGGCTGATGGGAACATGGAAAATATATCTCCAATGATTCCTATCAATATCTCTCATGATCCTGGTAGGATAGAGAATGTCTATATTAGGGCAGAATGTTCTCATGCTGAGATTCAAGAATACACCAAGCTGTTTAAATAATTTCGTGATATCTTTTCTTGGTCTTATGACGAAATTCCAGGTATCGACCCTCGCATTGTTGAACATGAGATTAAGACTTATCCCAATGCTAAGCCTATTAGACAACGCTTGCGTGCAGTGAATCCTAAGAAAGCACCCGCGATTAAGGCAGAGATAGAGAAACTATTGAAAGCCGGTTTTATCTATCCCATTCCCTTGATGGAGTGGGTTTCAAATATTGTTCTGGTTGATAAGAAGCAGGGAGCGATTCGCATATCTACTGATTTCCATGATTTGAATCATGCCTGTCCTAAGGACAATTTCCCCACACCATTTTTTGATCAGATTTTGGATGAGTGTGCAGGTAGTGAGGTTTTTTCCTTCATGGACGGCTTTTTTGGATACAATCAAATACAAATTAAACCTGAGGACCAACATAAGACCGCATTTATTTGTCCTTGGGGAACTTTTGCATATCGAAAAATGCCTTTTGGCCTTAAGAATGATGGAGCGACTTTTCAGCGGGCCATGACCTTGATCTTCCATGATCTCAAATCGATTATCAAAGTATTTTTGGATGACCTTGCTGCTCATTCTTGTATGAGAATGCGTCATTCCTATCATTTGAGATTACTATTCGAAAGGTGCTGCTATTATTTGGTCAGGTTAAATCGTCACAAGTGCATCTTTTGTGTGAAGTCTGGTTTCTTATTAGGATTCATTGTTTCCAAGGAGGGTATAAGAGTCGACCCTTTGAAGGTTGAGGCAATACTTTAGTTATCTCCCCCAAAAAACATTAGACATATTCAATGTTTGCAAGGCATGGAAAACTTCTTACAGAGATTCGTTGTCAATTTTGCCAATTTGACTAGAGGATTTATGTGTCTTTTGAAAAAAGACACCACCTTTTGTTGGGATGAGTGAGCCCAAGAGTCCTTTGATGCTCTTAAGCAAGCCCTAGCATCGGCCCCAGTGATTAGTCCCCCAGACTATAGCTATGATTTTCTACTTTATGTGGCCGCATCCATGGAGACAATTGCTATGGTTTTGGTTCAAGAGGATGAGGAGCTCCAAGAGCATGTCATATACTATCTGAGCTAGAATCTTATTGACACAGAGACCCGTTATTCCCATGTTGAGAAGATTGCCTTAGCTACCATACATGCGGTTCAATGGTTGAGACATTATATTCTCCTTTGCCAGACCTTGGTTTTATCCCATGTCAATCCATTTCAATTCGTTCTCACTCAAAGAATGATTGGGGGAAAATATAATAAATGGATTGTCATCTTGCAAGAATTCGATCTCGAGTTTGTTTCGGCAAAATCGAAGAAATTGTTAATTTTTGCGGAGGTTATATCGGATTTCCCAAGCGAGGCTGAGGAGTTGGTTTGTGAAGATACGTTTATCGATGAGCACATCTTCTTAATCTCAACTTTGGACCCATGGTATGGGGATATTATTATATATTTACAAACATTGAAGGTCCCTACTCACCTCTCACGGGATGAACGACGATGATTATGTCATGTATCCAAGAATTACCTCATAGTGGATAACACTTTGTACCGTCATGGGGTAGATTCCATTTTACGTCGTTGTTTAACTCACAAGGAGGATGAGCTTGTGCTGAATTATTGCCATGGAGGGGCATGTGGTGGTAATTTATCTGGGCTTTCTACAGCCCAAAAAAGATTAAGAGCGGGTTATTTTTGGCCGTCGATCTTTAAGGATTGTGTAGATGCGGTCAAGAGGTGCCATCCTTAACAGGTGTTTGCACGTAATATGCACTCGAAACCTTCCCCGTTACATCCCATCATCACCGCCAGTCCCTTCACTAAGTGGGGGCTTGATTTTATGGACTACAACCCAACTTCATCTAGGGGGCATCATCATATCATAGTGGCTGTTGACTACTTCACGAAATGGGCTAACGATATACCTACAGTTGAATCCGATGGTGAGACAGCCACACACTTCATATTCAACCAGATTATTACTCGGTTCGGTATTCCGAAAGAGCTTGTCATTGACCATGGCTCGCACTTTCAGAATCGTATGATGGAAGAGTTGGCATCAAAGTTAGGGTATAAGCAAGAGCATTCCTCCTCTTACTACCCTCAGGTAAATGGACATGTAGAAGCAGTGAACAAATCACTCAAATCCATTCTCCAATGAACTGTCGCACAAACCAAGATGAATTGGCACATTATGTTATATCCTGCTTTGTGGGCTTATAGAACTGTTGTTAATACTGCCATGGGTTTTTCTCCATATCAACTTGTACATGGAGTGGAGTCGGTATTGCCGGTTGAGTGCGAGATTCCTTCTTTGAAGCTAGCCATATAACTCTTACCAGACACTTCACCATTGGAGGAGCGTTTGGTCCACCTTGAGCAACTTAATGAGCATCGCTAAGATGCCTAGGTGGCTCTAGAAGTAAATAAGCATCGCGTTAAGGTCCAATACGATAAGTCTGTCCGTCCAAGGAGGTTTAGTGAGGGAGACTTGGTACTTTTGTGGGTTCAATTGAAAGAACCCTTGGGGGCAGGAAAGTTTAACCCCATGTGGCATGGTCCTTACATCGTTAAACATGTGTTAGAGAAGGGCGCTTATGAGTTAGTGGATTATGAGGGAACGGCCTTGGCGGAGCCTAGAAATGGGCTCTATCTTAAAAAGTACTATGCATGATTTTCAGCCAAGGCTGGTTATTGTATATTATTGTACAGTTTTGGATAGGTAGGTCTTTTTCTTATGGTGATCGGGTTTGTGATTAGTTTCTGTTTCTTTTGGCAGATGTCAATGGAATCTTCTACCTTCATAGGATTCACGGATGGTGCGAGCCATCACACTCAACACTCAGCCTCTGCTTCTTGGGTGATTTATACTCCTATGGGTTAGGTATTGTCTTCAAGAGGTGTATGTTTACGACCATCTTCAAACAATGTTGCTGAATATAGTGCCATTATTGAGCTTCTATGGGATGCCATTTTACATGGCGTTCTCTCTCTTGAGGTATGTGTTGATTCGGAGTTAGTAGTGTCATAGGTTAATGGTTTGTACCATGTTAGAGATCCGACATTATTAAGAAGATTCTTACGTGTGAGATTATTAGAATGAAAATTTGAGAATATAACATACATACATGTTCCAAGAATTAATAATCAAGTTGCTGACTCATATGCTAACTACGTGTTAGATTGGCATTTGTTTCATAGACAATAAGCTCATCACAAACATAAAATTTTTACACATGTAAATAAATAAATCGATCATCATAAAAGTTTTATAAACATCCAAAATGTGGTAATACATAGTGTCATAATACAAAAATGGGGCTCTCGAGCCACCAAAATATAAATACACGGTAGTACAAAATGTATCACTCCTAGGTATCTAAGCCTGTGGAGGAGGAGGGGGGTTGTGATCATAGAATGTAACTACGGCTATAGCTAGCCATTGAAATAGCCGCACCCATGCTCATGGTACACCCACCACCTAGCACTACATGGCCTCAGGCAAGTCCTCGACTTGCGCCATGGGTACTCTGTGTGTTAGTCTCACGAAGTTGGTATGAATGATTTGGAGCGTCTGCTCCACATCCACACCCGTGATATCGTCTCCTCTTCCCCTCCATTTATGACGAGGGAAGTCTTCAGGCTGCCGTGGTCCCACATCTACATGCATATGGTAGATGTCACTATGTATTGTCACCCAAAAACATGTCTTTTGATTCCACATAATCAAAAAACACAAAAACTTAAATAACTCAAAATTTTTAAAAAGAGGGTCGAGATTTGTTACCAATGTCACCGTATGCCGATCCTGGTGGTAGCGGCATGTCCGGGTCTCCCCGTAAATCTATCCCCGCATAGGGGTAGTCATCGATGGAAACTATCTGTCGTCGCCACCATGGAAAGAAATTAGCTGGATAGGGGTTGGACACCCTACCTCCACCCAGTCTATGCATCGCATCCACCCAATGCCGTTGGGCCAGATCTCGAACCCCATGTAGAGGAACTTCAAATCTAGGGCTCAATCCCAGAACACGCTCAAATAAAAACATGCTCAGTATGCTGCTAAAACCGAAGTTTTGCACTCTGCCCATCTTCAAGTTACTGGAGTTTGATAGAATAACTTGTATAGCCTTGGGAATTATTTCTCAAACACCTATTATTTTGGGTTGGAAGACTGTCTTAGTTGACTTCATGGTGATAGAAGACCCCTTGGACTTCAATATGCTCCTTGGATGTGATTATTTCTATGCCATGCAAGCTGTGGTGTCAACATTCTTTCATGTGATGTACATTAATCATGGGGAAGAAATCGTCACTATCGATCAGTTGGATTTTCTTGATTAGTCTCCTGAACCAAATAGAGACCAAGTCTTTCCTTTATTGATTCCCAGTGTTTCTATAGACACTACCCTGCCACAGGTGAGCTATGTGGCCTCATGTCCTTCGCGTTCAATTGCTACTGAGAAGAAGCCTCTATTTTCATGCTTACCTTCTCGGGACTTGGTCCTAGCAATTGACCAGGTGATTCATCCTATATAGACTATGGATCTTGTTATCCACTTTGTTGATCCATTTGAAAGCTTAGACATGTGTCCTATCTCGGATGATCTCCTTCCTTCGGATGAAGTCTTCCTAGAGTCTTTGATACAGTCTGACCTTCTTTTGGATGTTGGTTCAATTGTGACTAAGTCTAACCCTAATTTTCCTAATAAGCCTGACCTTTCTTCTTATATTGGTCTTATTGAGTCTTTTGACTCTTCTTTTGAACAACAAGTTAGTGATCCTGATGAGCTTGATTTTTCTTATGATTTTTACAACTCTTGTGATATTGATTGTGTTTTTGCAGACTCTATCTCCCTTGTTTATTTTTTCTCTCCTTCTAAGGTTGATCTTACTGATTATAAACCCTCAAGCCTTGGTGCTATAGAATCTTCTATGGTCGATTCTGCCTTGAATTTCCCTTTTGTAGAAGATAGCAAAGTCACATGTGTTTCTTCCAAAGTGACCCACATCAGATCTTTTCTTCTTAATATGATCTTGATGCTGTTGTTTCTTTGAGACAGGATTCTTAGTTGGATTCATAGTTGTTTACTAGTATCACCTTGTTGTTCAAGTTGTAACTGCATTTGCATGTGCCCTGCTCACACTTATGAGCCTGATGCCAGCTTTCATGCTTTTAGCTTGTTGTATAAGCTCTCATATTTGTTCTCATCATCGCTAAGCCTTGTATCATTTTTCCTTATTAGCTTAACACCATTTACCTTGAGGATACGTTCCCTGAGTGTCTTTCTGCTCTCCTTCGAGTTCGTTAAAAATAGTACGGAGGTCGCGAGTTGAATTTTCTGGACTTGTTAAAACTTCACAGGAAAGATATTGAGTTTATTTAGGCCCAGGTCTGACTCCTCAAAATAGACTTGACTACCGAGTAAACTTGTCCATTCAGGCTCGTTAAGAATATGTGAATGGGTGTCCACATTGGTGGTATGTTATTACTATCTTAGACCGTGTGGAATAATACGAGAAAGGAGCACTCTCTTTTCTTCGAAATTGAGAAGAGTATTCTTAGGTATAGGTTTATCACTTTTCAATGGCCTGAGGAACTAAACTTACGGAAAAGGAACCCCCAGTATGAGCTTAGTTTTCTCTTTTTCGTGCTCTGGATCCAAACATGAAAAATATTCCGAGTGTTCTTTATGTCTTTGTCATGCTCGTTAAACACTAAAGAACAAAGCATCGAGTTTACTGTTGTAAGCCCCATTTCTCGTAATCAAATGGATCTTTCCAAGTGATCTTGCCTTCCTTCACACTCGTAAAACTCAGGCTATATGCTGCTTTTGAAGGAGCGTTGGGTAGGTGGTAATTTAACCTTTTTCGGACCTTCCTGACTAAATATGAAAAAGGTGCACCTTACTTCTTCGGAAGCTAAGAGAGTTCTTTTGTGGTTTTTTTTATACTTTTTCTCCCTCAAGAGACTAATTGGATGAAAAATTCGCCCCTGGAGTCTTATTTGGAGTTTTTAGACTCTCTAAACTATGAAAACACTATTGAGCATTTATTACTTCGGGCTCGTAAAATCCATGAATCAGTGCTTTATCAATCATTCTTCTGTCTCTTCTTCAATCTTGCCAAAAATGAAGATGGTCCTGAGTTTGATTTCTTGGACTCGTTAAACCTTTACAAGAAAGAGGGGAAGGGATGTTCATTCACATGTTTTTTACATCATGGCAGCAAGTCTCATTTCCTTGAACAAAGCACCAGTTTTGAGTCTATCAACAATTTGGTCCTAGTATTTTGACCTTATCCTGATTCATAGTTTCTTACTCCTCCAGTTGGTCTCTTTTCCAATTATATGGGGAATCTGTCAATGTCTTATACATTGTAGATTTGTGTCAATGATCTTTTTGTGTCAAAAGCTACCTAAGTCACTTTAGTGTCTTGCTCACTATTCAAGGATTAAACCTTTGTCGGCCATTCTACAGTTTCCTTGACCTTTTGCGTCGGCCATTCCCTGGTATCAGTTCATTACATCATGTCTTCGGCGATCCTTGTCATAAAATTCAGTACCAATTATAGATCCAATTAGTCTTTCACTTACCTCGTGTTGGATGATGAAGGATGCCTTAATGCTTTCCTTCCAACAGATCTCTTCCTATCAACTGCAACACATCTTGCTCTGGGAATGAGATTTAGAGTTTTATGACAGTACCTTGGGAATTGTAGTCATCAGTGGCAATTTCCCTCGCTATTGGGTAGTGGGAATACCTTAATGTCTCTTACTCAATGGATTCTTCAAGTGTTCGACTTCAAGTCCTTATACTCAAACTTCTTAGAATGTACTAGGTACCTTGGGGACCATTTTCATTAATGGTGGTTTCCCTCGTGTTTATTAATGATTCTCATTATTGAATGGTAATCAAATGGTTTCCTCCATGTTCAACTTCAGCTCCTTTATTCGCATGGTTAGGATTTGTACCTTTTGGGCGGTTTGGATTGAATACCTTGGGCTGACAGTAGCATGGTCATTTTTTTCTATTTCTCGAGTTGCGCAAGAACTCGTTACATTTTATATGACATTTTGCTGAGACATAGATCCACTTTATATTTTTTTGGCTATGATCGATTGTTGAGCATGGATCCACCTTGTTCATTTGTGGTCATGACTCCTTTAGATTTGATATGGCGCCTTTTTGCATATTGAGCGACCATGATAGTTTCATCAGTTATACATATGTTGGATCCACGTGTATCTTTACGGCGATGATTTGTATATGGGCTTGTATGTGCCAGAGATCAATTTTTATCTAACATTTATCTCTCTTTCAGGTACCTTTGTTAGAGTCTTTTGATCTTGGCTTCTTTGCTCTCTCCATACTCAGCTTTTTCCTTTATAATGTATTTTGACTATCGTCTTCCCCTTTAACCTCATACATTAGGGGGCATCTGTTATAGCTCAAAATAACACATCTCTTCCTGTGACCACTTTCCCATGATTTCGGCGCATGTCGACACTTCCATGACGACACTTCATGAAAGTCACTGAAAAAACACCTAAATTGGAGGACCCATATCTTGAGTTTTGTAACTTCATTTGACCTCATATCTACACCATTAGAAAGGTTCTGTGTTAGCTAAAAATTACCAGAAGACACCAAAGTCTGAAAATGCCCAAAAATACCCTAAAAATGAGTTTTTTGATGTGTACGGGAGGTTCCTTAAGGAAACCCGCATACGTACGCGAGTTCCTATATATAATAGTCACGTATACCTTAAATACATGAATTTTTGCATTGAAACCTGCGTATACCTCCTCGTGTATGCGACTGTTGTTTCTGTAACTCGCGTACACCTCCTGAAAATGTCAAAAAAATATGTATTTTGAAATTCGGGTAGTTTGGGTAGTTATGCAACTGACTCCTTCAGTTGTAACTACTTTGTCTTCGACCCTAACTCTTCATTAAGAATATAAATAGAGGTAGGGAGGTCCATGAGAAGATACTGGAATCTTTACGTTGTTATGCTGGAGGAATTGGACATCTCTTTACCCACACCTTTTCCCTAGAAGATTTCTCCTTGTGTTGCAGAGCTTGGAGGCTGAGTTCCTTGGAGAAGAGAAGCAGCAGAACCAGATCAAGGTTTTGTGAGATGCCAAAATTGAAGAGAAGGTATAATTGTACTTGTTTTCAAGATTAATAAAGATGTGATGTCCTTCTTCTTCCCAAATAATTGTTCAATGTGTGATTGAATGTCTGTTTATGATCATATTATGATGTTAATAAGATTATTATTTCATATTTCTTTGATTATCATTTCTTTATATGTGGTCATAATGGTTTGAGGAAGGTATAATTTGTTTTTCAGGTCTCTTGGAGCGAGAGGAGCAAGAGGAGGATTGAAGGGCTACTTGGATCAACCTTCATTTGGCTAAGGTATGAACCATTCTAATCTTTGAATCTTGTTTATATTTGCTTGCATAACCATTTGCATCCACCTTTCAACTCCAGTACGTTGATGGCCTCTTAAACCCTAGCCATAGGAAACTTTCCTTTACAACACCAAGAGAGTGTTGAACCAACCACAAAACCATAGGAGAAAGGAATGAAGATAACAGGTCTTAACAAAAACATGCTTCCACTTCAATGAAGACCTGTTCAAATCTATCGAAGAAACCTAAGCTAGAACCTCCTGCAAAACAAAACAACACAGAGGTTAAATACGGGTTCCAAAGTATTTTTACACAAATGAAAACCATTAATGCAACCATTAGTAGAATTTACCTTTGTAGTAACGATGATGGAAACAAGGGCCAATGCAAATGGGTTATAGATGCTAACGCCATTGGGACACTGGGCCAGCCCAAAACACAATGCTGGTGCAGACACAAAGTCGAATAGTGTTGAGGGACTAGAGCCTCGACTCCTTCACCATCGTTTACAAGGTGCAGAGACCAAGTAACATGGTGCAAATACTAAGAAACACAATGCAAAGTAAATTATAACTATGCACAGACCTAGCAACACATCACAGAGGAAAATATCATGGTGTAGAGGCCAAGCAACATGGTGCAGAGGAAAATAACACCACGCAGAGGCAAGTTAAACCATTAGGTTTTTTTGAGGCATATTAATTGATTTCCAGCTGGAAGGTCGTAAGAATTCACATGGATTTTATTAAATGCCACTTGTTTTTAGAATTTTACCCAAAACACTATAGTTCAACCACCATCGAATTTACCCTCTCTATACCACCATGCAAACTTATAAGTTACTTACTCTAATTTTTAGATTGAAGTAGCATTTCTTAGATTCTTGAAATAGTGTATTGCTGGATCTCACTTAGCATATCTTGGGCCCCCTTTAAGGTCCTTACTTATGCCTGTTTGATATACTCAAGATGAGGTAAGCTTTCCACACTACCACCTGCAAAATTTTGAAGAGGTTTTGTGTTAGCCATGAGCTAAGTAAGACCTGTAAGAACCCCTTGTCCTAGCATCACAATAGCTTTAACAAGTACGATTAAACATAATAGTAGGAACACCAACTAGAATTATCTCATAATTAAACATGACTTTCCTTGTACGGATTGACCACAAGTAAACTAGCTCAGTATAACAGTAATTTTCTCTTTTAAAGGTATCATGACAAAGTGGCCGTGTTCAATGCTAACTCAAGTTAACTGATAAAGGAAGGGTTAGTGTGCATTTGTTTACATTATATGTATTTGCAGTTAGACCTTTAAATATATATATATTTTTATGAAATTTGGACTTGTTACATGTGGTATCAGAGCGAGTTTCCAAACACTAGGCCTGAAGATTGGTTCAACTCGCATACAAAACAAGAAAACAAAAATACTGATCATGTTTTAAAACTATTTCTGTATGGAATATAAATTTTTGTTTTGCTCAAAATGGAAGGAGTAGAAGCATCGGCAGAAGATGGATCCCATCATAATAATCCACATAACATATATGTGGAATTAAATAATCAACCATAAGAACTGCTTCAAACTATAAAATATTTAAGAGCTGAATTACAAATTGTAAAAGAAGATAATGAAAGAATATTAAGAGCACAGGAGGAACTAAATCAAATATTACTAGATAAAATACACAACAAGGAAAAGGATAAAAGAAACGAACATGAAACTGAATATCGAACAATATCATATAAATGTAAAGGTAAGAATATAATTTTTTCTGATAGTGAAATTAAATCTTCTTCGAAAATCAAATTAAGGTCACACAAAGAAAAATATAAATATTCTAGTGAAAGTAGTGATAGCGATAGTGGTCCTAGAAAGAGGAAATATAAACCCTATGAAGAAATCTCACGATAATTTAAAAAGACAAAATATCCTATGTTCAATGGAGAAGTGGAAAAGGGTGAAGAAGCCAAGGCGTGGCTATTGGGTATGAAAACATACTTCCAATTTTATAACTAGTCAGATAGACTAAAAGCTCGGATGGCTATCTATAATTTAATCGAGAAGGCTGGCATTTGGTGGCAGGATATAAAAAGAGTTAAAAACTTTAAAGAAAAATATGTAACCTAGAGAACTTTCAAGAAATACTTCAAGAGAAAATTCTTATTGGAATAGTATTATGAAGAAAGAGCTAAAATGTTTTATGAACTTGTACTAGGTTCAATGACTATGAAAGAATTAAGTAGTAATTTTTTAAGTTTATTACGATATGTACCCTATATAATTGACGAAAATCCTAAGATACAAAGGTTTTTGAGTTGTTTGCCTATTAGTTTCAAGGAGATAATTGAGTTTGATAATCCAAAGACCCTTGAAGAGGCAATGATAAAAGTTAACTTTTGTTACGAACAAAGTAAAAATAAGAGAGAAGGCATACCTAACTGAAAAAATAAAAGAAGAAGTAACTTTGAGTAGAGAAGGAAAGGTTTTAAGCCTAATAAAATATTTGGAAATAATTCTTGGAATTCTTCTAAGAATAATTATCAAGGAACATATTTTAAAGGTAAAACACAACAAAACATTACAACACCAAAAGGAAGAGACATGCCTAATAATTATGTTAAAAACAATGAAAAAAATTTCCTATGAAGTGCAGGGAATACCAGGGACTTGATTATGTAAAGGACTATCCAAACAGAAGGAGAAATTACAACAATGTACATACCATTTAGGAGGAAGAAATGGTTGGCGATGTAGCAAATGAAATTCCCAAAATTATTGCAGCCTTGGAGAATCGACAAGCTGATCATCAAACATCCATGGTGAAAATATAAGGAATGATATAGAACAAGCATGTTTCTATTTTGATTGACCAAGGTGCTAGTTCAAGCCATGTGTCACCTAGTATAGCATAAAAATGCATTTTTTCATTTGAAAAAGCTTGAAAAGTATTGGTTGATTCATTTAGCTATAGGAACCAAAAGAAAAGTAGTTAACTATGTTGAAAACTATGAAATGTTTATGAGTCAATTCAAAACTCAAGTAAAGTTAAATGTATTACCATTAGATTATTATGATGTTTTAATAGGTATGGACAATCTGGAAAAACATAAAGTAGTTTTAAATGGTTTTGAGAAAACATTTACATATTTAGATGATAACGGAGAAAGGGTTACAGTCAAAGGGATACCTAGAAAATGATCTGTTAGACAAATTTCAGCATTACACATGAAAAAGGTTGTACGAAAAGGTTGTAAAGTTTTTACTATGCATGTAATAAATGACAAATACTTGAACAAGGAAGATAAGTTAAAATTCGATGATATTCCAATCTTAAAGGAATTCTTAGATGTTTTCTCGGAAGAGATTCCAGTATTACCTCCAAAAAGAGAATTGGATCATTAGAGGAAATTTCAACTCAAAATGGGCCTCCTAAGGAAAATTAATAAAATAATAGTTAAAATAATAAAATAATATTTATTAATTTTGGAGAAAGAAAAGAAAAAACTACTTTTTTGTTCGTATTTTCGACATGTCTCCCTCTTTTTTTACTCAAATTTCGATCAGAAGAGCTCGTTGGATGTAGAATTAAATTACACATCCAACGAGTACCCACATGGCATAGCTTTGATGGGCCCCGCTACCCTAAAAACAAGAAACACCTGAAAAAATGTGATGATGATGTCATCATCACATTTTTTGAAGTATTTCTTTTTTTTGGGGTAGCGGGGACCATGAAAAGTATGCCGAGTGAGTACTCGTTGGATGTGGAATTTAATTCTAGATCCAACGAGCTCTCTGGATCGAAATTTGAGTAAAAAAACAAGGAGATATGTCAAAAATACGAACAAAAAAAGTATTTTTTTATGATACCTATCCCCAAATTTATATTAAATTTTTTTTTAAGAGGTGATCCCTTTTTGAATTTTAAATCATTTTCATTATCTAATACATGATGACATGGAATTTGTATAATTATTGGAAGGCCCATTTTAAATTGAAATTTCCTCTAAATTTTACTATTGAGTTAGTAGCAAGAGTTGTACCTAATTCAAAGTCTCCTTACCGAATTAACATATTAGAACTTAATGAATTAAAACTACAACTATAAGAAATGATAGATAAGAATTATATACGATCAAGTGTATCCCGTTGGGGAGAACTTGTCTTATTTGTTAAAAAGAAAGACAATACATTGCTTTTATGTATAGACTACTATCAGTTTAAAAAATGACAATTAAAACAAGATATCCATTTCCCCGCATAGATGATTTGTTTGATCAGAGACGCAGATAAACAATATTCTCAAAAGCAGCTTTGATATTTGGATACCATCAAGTCAGAATTAAAGATGAAGATATTTTTAAAACTGCGTGTGGAACCCGATACGGGAATTATGAGTTTGTAGTTATGCCATTTGGGCTAATCCCATAACATCCTTACAGAAAAAGGGAAAAAGATTTGTATGGGATCTAAAGTGTGAAGAAATTTTTAATAAATTAAAGGAATTGTTAACTACTACACCTATATCAAAAATAGAAGATACAAACAAGGAATTTGTTGTGTGCACTGATGCATGCAATGAAGGTTTGGGTGGAGTATTAACACATGAAGGTCATGTAATATCTTATGAATCAAGAAAGTTAAAAACACATGAAAAGAATTATGCCACTCACTATTTAGAGTTGGATACCATAATACATGATTTGAAAATGTGGCGGCATCATCTAATCAGTAAAAGATTTTTTAATGTCTGATAACATATGCTTGAAATACTTGTTTATCAACACAATATGAACGCAAGGCAAGAAAGATGTTTAAATTTCCTTAGCGAATATGATTTCGAGAACAAACACATCAAAGGAAAATAAAATAATGTGGCTGATGCCTTAAGCAGAAATGCAAGACTGAATTTTATAGCCGCCGTTAGAAACTACAAAACAGAATCAGATCATAAATTGGAAGACGGGATAAAAATGGACAAAGAATATCAAAATCTAAGAGAAAAAGTAACAGAAAACAATTTTGAAAATGTAAAAATAGATTTTAGTTTAAATAAAAAGGCTCAATGCTGTATAAAAACAAACTATGTGTACCTAACATATCAGAAATTAAATTGCTGATTTTAAATGAAGTACATAAAAGTCCTTATTCTACACATCTGAGGTATCAAAAGATGTTAACAATGCTAAGAAAATATTATTTCTGGCCTAATATGAATAAAGAATTTGTTGAATATATAGCTAGGTGTATAGAATGTCAACAAATTAAACCCAAGCAACGGCACCCAGCAGGTATTTTGCAACCACTACCAATTCCCGACTGCAAATGGGAAATTACCAGTATCGATTTTGTAACTAGATCACTACAACAAAACCCTGTGATTAACGTCTCTTTTAGCTTCCTTTTTAGCGTCCACTATCACTTTTAGTGTATTTTTCATCATTTTTTGGACAAAGTGGATGCTTTTCCATGGGATGATGCTTTTAATGGCATTCTTTGCGTCTCTTTATAAAGGATGGAGTTAATTTGGATGCTAATTAGCATCCCAATTAACCTCTAAATTATCGTCCCAATTAGAATCCCAATTAGAATCCCAATTAGCATCCCAATTAGCGTCCCTTTTCAAAAGTTGGTGCTATTTTGGACATTGATTAGTATCTGAATTAACGTCCCAATTAGCTTCACAATTAACATCCCAATTAGCATCACAATTATCATCCCAGTTATCATCCCAATTAATGTCCCAATTAGCATCGAAAAAAGAATCCCATATAATGCCCATAATATCCTTCAAAAAAATGTCCTAAATAGCATAGCACCATATATTGATCTAGGGTTAGCAATAGGAATTGTGCCATGAATTTTTGCAAAAACATGTAATATAGTGCCAAGTATAGAGCCAGGAATTGCACCTAGAAAACATCCAACATAGCGCCAGTTATAGAACCAGGTATAACACATGGAATAATGCCATAAATTTCGAAAGGAACCGCACTAGGATTTGCAATAGGTTTAGAGCTAGGAATTATGTTCAGAAAATGTCTGACATAATGTTAGATATATCAATGTCAATTTCAATGATCAATGCCAATGATTATGACTCATTTGATAGTACTTTTGGATATTGATTTATCATAGTGGCACCTAAATGATCGTACTCATGGCACTTTTGGATCTTGATTAATCCTAATGAGGGGTAAATTACCTTAATGTCACCTAAATTGATCTAATGGCATTTGAATGTCCCCAACAACATTTGATAGACCCTAATAGCATCTGATTGGCCCTAACAACACGAATATGATGAATTACAATAATTATGATAGAGCATATGGATATGATTTGATAAGTATAAGACTATATGATCCATTCTTATGAGGCATTAAGGTTCCTTGCTCATTATTATCACAATTATATTGATTATGACATTGATGATGACTACAACAACTTTAATGATGTAAATTTATTGTATGATGATGATGAATATGCATATTTTGATGATCATTATGCATGTGGTAGAACTTTTGGATCCTAATTGATTCTAATGGCACCTAAATGTCTGTAACGACATCTAAATGACCCTATTATCATCGAAATGACTATAACGACCTATAAATGACATTAACAATTACATGACATGAATCCTAATGGTGATGAGTGATTAAGAACAATAATGGAATATGAGTGACCATAATGACAATAATGACGATGATTTTGTTGATGATGTACTTAATGCTGACGATGATGATGATAACAAGGATGATGATCAATATGATATTGATGTACCATATGGCATTGATGATGATGATGATGACAACATTGATTTCCACGATGATGATGCATGTCATAATACTTCTGGATACTAACCGATCCTAATGGAACTTAAATGTTCACAATGACATATGAGAGACATATTATTATCAACTAAATGGCTCGAATGACATTTAGTTGCGTCGATGAAATTTTAGTGACCTTAATGGAATTCGAGTGATTGTAAAAACATGGCATGGATCCAAATGGTGATGACTAATGATGAACCATAGTGGCATATGGGTAATCCTATCAATGATTATGACAATGATGTACTTGTTAATTTTAATGTTGATGATGATGACAATGTCAACGATGATGATGATGCAATATATGATGTGCTTGACATTGGCACACTTGTCCTCGACAAAATTTGAGTAACCTTAATGGAATTTGAGTGTCCTTAATGGCACTTGTCCTCGAAAACATTTCAATGATAAGTTGGATGTGGTAAATTTATTACAAATTATTAAATACTATATATAGATAACCACATTAATTGGAAAAATGTTATTGATAAAATAAGTTATATACCTCGTCAATGTTGTTCATTAGTGCAAGATGGAACATTACTATAGTAAAGTTCATAGAATTATTCAATAGTGTGCATAATATTAACTAAACAATCATTGACAATTAATTATTCAATGCATTATAAAAAAGGTGAACAAATGTGGTTAAAATAAATAAATAAAAATAACATTTGCTAATCCCATGATAAAATGACTATTTTGAACAGTGATTTCCATTTCCATTTCCATTTAAGTATAGAGTCATTAAGAAGCAACCTTTTGAAAAATTCTAAATCAAGAAACTAATTCAAAATTAATAAAGCCATGTGAAAAAAAAAACAATTTAAAAAATTTGGACATAAGATCATAATTATTCAAGTAATATGGATTAGAAATCCTGTAAAATTAGAATTCTTAATTTACATTATTATAAACATATATGTCATCCAAAGCTTCCTTATCAATGTTGATATGTGGACTGTGCCTAATGACATGATGATGATGATGATGATGCATATTGACGATGATAAAGATGGAAATGCTGATTTCTTAAATATCTAATAGGATGTTGTTGACATCAATGATGTCAATGTCAATAATGATGATGTGTGTGAGTATAACACTATTTGATATTGATTGGTCGTAATGAAAACATAATTCACCCTAATGGTGTCAAATTGACCATAATAGCCCCTATATGACCCTAGTGGCATATGATTATCCATAAAAATATTTGAGTGACCCTAATGGAACTTGAATCACCATAAAAGCACGAGGATGATCATGTTGATGATGGATGATGGTGATCATATTAATGATGATGATTAAGATGATAACAATGAGGTTGAGATCAATTACTATGATTATTATGATATACTTAAGATTATGATCACCATGATTTTTTTGATGATGTACTTATTAATGTTGATGATGATGATGCAATGTATGATGTACTTGACAATGGAATTCACTTTTCCTCGACAACATTTGAATGCCTTAATGGCATTAAGAAAAACCAGTGTCAATGATTTGCAATATGTGGTAACAAAAAGTTTTGTTTTGTTGGTGAATATTCTAAATTAAAATCCTTGTCTAGACCTCCATTCCACATAGACATAGTTTTTATTCTATTTGAGTTCAACATATGTAGCATATTCAAGATTTGTCTCATTACTATATTGATTGATTTAAATTTAAAAAAATAATATTTAAATTTTTTTTTATTATTAAATCTAAATAAAAAATTAAAAAAAGCCAATATATAATTATCATTACACAAATTTATAATAGATTATCAAATTCTTTATGTTGTGAAAAACCAAAAATGTTTGGAAGGACAGAAGGAGATTACATCATGATCATGCCACCCATCAAATTGAAGACTATTCTTGAGCCAAAAGTTGTTTTTCTAATTTAATTTTATTAATAATCATTGTGTTGCTTTAGTCCAAATGTTTTTTTCTAACTCATTTTTTCTCCATATCGTGTTCCCAGTGACCCCTCTTTATATCAATGCATAAATCAACCTCTGCATAGTTTGTGATCCTAGTTGCATGCCATTATTTGTAGTTCAATAGCATTGAGTGTTGTTTATATAGTTGTTGTGAGTCCATGATATTCATGCAAGTGAATACTTGTAGATGAGGACTCATGAAACCAACCATTTGAAAATCATTTTGACGAAAAATGAGTGGACATTGGTAGCTAGGTTCACATAGGTAGTATGCACAAAGTTTTGGGCTTGTTTCAGGCCGAGTAGTAGACTAGTAGTTGTTCTCCGTTGTTACAACCATAGTTGCTAATACATTGTCACACCTTATATTGTAGCCCCAAGTGAATTCGGGTTTAGAGTGACATCCCGATGGCCAGTGCCTCGTAGTGGCCAGTCATCACTCGTCATCTTACATAGCTAAGAACAGAGTGTGTGACGTGAGTGAGTGAGTGATTATAATTTATGATATTTCTAATATTTTGAATTACAAGTCAAACTTTATAGCATAGGAATTTCAACACCTTGAGAAATTAACATAAATGGGCAATTTTCAATGTTTCTCTTCTTTCTAAATGTTAATATAAATTACGTCCTTCTTAATTGGAAGGGTAAATTTAGATTTTAATTTTTTTAAAGGACAGTTTTAACTTTACACTTCTAGGACGGACTAAAACCCTTTGGAAGGGTTCAAATTTAAATAATGAAGGGAACCATAGGTAAATTGACCCTGATTTAGGTGAAGTTCTCCAATGTTTAACTAAACAGAAAAAAATAGATAGGTTATAATTTTTATAAATATCAAAATTGAAATTTACATGAATGAATATCAATCTAATTAAAATTGATGCTAAGGTGGAGTTAGCTCAAATGGTTGACTATTGTGTATAAAGGGGGAGATTAGAGCGTCAAATATCTAAACCGAGATCACAAGATCCAATATTTAAGTTAATTATTTTTGTCAATATTGTGAACATCACTTGATACCCACTTGGTTAAATTGTCAAAACTACAACTACACCATTTCTCCAAATTACCATCTTCAAAATGAGAAATGATACCAAAAAATATCACTATAAAAAAAAAAATATACAATAAAATTAATATGAAGTCCAAATCTCATTCATAACATACTATTATTTGATATATATTTTGTGGAAAAATAATATAAATTCTGAACTTTTATCTAACATAAATTTTCAACTTTACTCGAAAAATAACATAAATTTTGTAAATATCTTGAACTTTGCATGATTGTCTTACACAGTTAAATTGTTAACATGATAGTTGAATTTCTCTTAAGAGATGAGTCTTGAGTGATCCAGTGGATGAGATATATGTTACTTGTTTCCATTTCAAATATTCAAAAATGAGGGAAAATACGGAAGTAATCAGCTTCCGGACACGAGATCCATAATTAAATAATAATGTATGATATATATTGAAGATGATGAATATTACAATTGGTATTTGCCTTTATAGGCTTTGAGTGTGTACAAACGAAAGGTCACACCCTTTCGGATACTAGTTACCTAATTTTACTTAGTATTTTCTTAATAATTGTTACATTGCCACTCCCTTTAAGGGAGCTTTGTCCTCAAAGCTGTGTTAGAGAAAGATGTAGTTGACGGAATTTTTCAGATTCCCATGTGGCATCTTCCTCCGGGAGGTTTTTCCATTTTATAATATACTCTTTAATTACTCTCGCCCTTAATCTTCTTTCTCTGGTAGTAATGATATATTCTGGTTCAAAAATAATTCTTCCTTCATCATCTAACATGGGAAGTAGTGTTTGTGTGTATTGGAATTGACCTATCATCCTTTTTAAGCATGCAACATGGAAGACATTGTGGACATGACTTGATTCTGGTAGTTCCAATGCATATGCCACATGGCTAATCTTCTTATCAATTTGATATGGGCCATAAAATCGTGGAGCTAATTTATTCTTTCCGCTTTTTTTTAGTGACAATTGTTTATAGGGTTGTAATCGTACAAATACCCAATCTCCAATTTCAAATTCTCTTTTTGTTCAATGTCGATCTGCTTGCTGTTTCATTCTATTCCTTGCAGTGTTTAGATTCTCTTTAAGTATTTGTACAACCTTTTGATTTTCTTCTAAATGGTCTTTTACTGAGGTGACCCTTGCTTGGTTGGTAATGATATCCTTCCATTTTTGGGGTGCATATCCATAGAGGGCTTGAAAAGGTGTCATTTTTGTTGATGTGTGATAAGTAGAATTATACCACCATTCTGCAAGATGTAACCATTGAACCCATTTATTTTTTTTGTCAGTTACAAAGCAACGAAGGTAGGTTTGTAAGCATTTGTTAACGAATTCTGTCTTGCCATCTATCTGAGGATGATAAGATGAGCTCATGTTAAGTGTCATTCCAATTTGCTTGCAGAATTCCCTCCAAAAATTACCTTTAAATTTGGCATCCCTATCACTTACGATAATCTTGGGGAAGCCATGTCACTTGTAGATAATTTTATAGAAGGCTTCTGCAGTTTCCTTTGTAGAATCAGTTCTCTTTACTCCTATGAAATGTGCATATTTCGTTAACCTATCTACTACTACTAGTATTTTATCTTTCCCATCCAATATGGGTAGACCTTCAATGAAATCCATAGAAATTTCCTCCCAGTTCTGGTTTGGAATATGCAATGGATGGAGTAACCTGGGGCTTGAGATATTCTCTGCTTTATTTCTCTGATAGGTGTCACACTCTGCAACATACTTGTGAATGTTGGTATTCATACCCTTCCAGAAACATGATTGTCTTGCATTATAGTAGGTTTTATAAAATCCTACATGTCCCACGATGGGGCAGTCATGTGATTCTTTACATACCTTGGTTTTAAACTTAGAGTTTGCACTTAAGTATATTCGTCCCTTGTACCATAAGAGGTCATTCTTCCATTCAAACTTTGGATACTGATTTATGCTTTCAATTATGGAGCAAACCTGTGTATTCTTAAAAATATTCGGTTCGGATTTCGTCCAAAAATTCTGGGATTATTGATACGGCATAGACTTGTACCTCTTCATCTTTCCTTGATAGGGCATCAGCTACTATATTGTCTTTCCCTTTTTTATGTAAAATGTCAATATCAAAGGTAGAGATCTTTTTGATCCACTTTTGTTGTTCAGTAGTTAACGTCTTTTGCTGTAATAAGTGTTGTAGACTATTATGGTCTGTTCGGATTAGGAACTTGCTTCCCAATAGATATTGTCTCCATTTAGTTAATGCATGCATGATGGCCAGCATTTCCTTGTTGTAGGTAGACTGTAGGAATTCTCTTTTGTTCAATTTCATGCTTTCAAAAGCGATTGGATGACCTTCTTGCATTAGCACAGCTCCTATCCCAAATCTTGAAGCATCACATTCAATTACAAATGGTTTTGAAAAATCAGGTGTTGCCACAACGGGAGTTGAAGACATTATTTGTTTAAGCGTTTCAAAGCATTTTATTGCTTCATCATCCCATATAAAGGAGTTCCTTTTAAGGAGATTTGTTAGCAGAGCAGTGACATGTGCATAGTTCTTGATGAATCTTCGATAGTAACCTGTTAATCCCAACAATCCTCATAATTTGGAAACATTATTGGGTTGGGGCCACTCTTTCATTGATTGGATCTTTCTTGGGTCCACCTTGACTCCTTCCTGTGATATTATATGACCGAGATACTCTACTTCTCGCTTCCCAAACGTGCATTTTGATTTTTTTGCATAGAATTGGTTTTCCTTCAAAAGAGATAGAACCTTTTCTAGTTGTTTCAAATGTTCTTCCCATGTCTTGCTGTATATAAGGATGTCATCGAAGAATACTAACACAAATTTCCTTAAGTAGGGTTGAAATAGTTCATTCATAGTTGCTTGGAATGTGGCAAGGGCATTAGTTAACCCAAAAGGCATTACTTTGAATTCATAATGTCCTTCATGAGTTTGGAAAGTAGTCTTTGCGATATCTTCTAATCGGACCCTAATTTGATAGTACCCTGACCTTAAATCAAGTTTTGAAAAATACTTTGCATCATGAAGTTCATCCAGCATATCGTCGATGAAGGGAATTGGAAATTTGTTTTTAATCGTTATTTTTTTTAATCCTCGATAATCAATGCATAGCCTGAATGATCCGTCCTTCTTTCGTACTAACACGACTGGAGCTGCATATGGGATTCTGCTCTTGGTGATAACACCACACTTCAATAAGTCTTGGACTAACCTTTCTATTTCCGTTTTGTGATGGTGGGGATACTGATAAGGTTTAACCTTGATAGGGTTTGCCCTTGATTTAACCTTGATTATGTGTTCTATACTTCTTTCAGGTGGTAGCTGCATCGGTAAGTCTTCAAATATTTGTTTATATTTCTGGAGTAATTTTTGGATTTCTTCTTTGAGCTTATTCTGTTCATACTCCTGTCCTTCCATTTGATGGCATTGGATCACGTATGCTGATGCTCCTTTTCGAATGAGCTTCTCCATCTGTTGAGATGAAACTACTTGTGTGTCTGGTGGTTGGAAACCATGTAGTTTATAATTTTTTCCTTGCCATTTAAACTTGATAAAGTGTTTTTGGTGATTAGCAGAGTATGTTCCCAATGTTTGTAACCATTGGACTCCTAGAACAATATCCACCCCACCTAATGGTAATGTGTATAGTTCTGATTCCAAGTTGAAATCTTGAATTTGGAGTTTCACTTTGTGACATTTTCCAACTTTTTCGATTTTCTTTCCATTTGCGACCATCACTTTCATGTCCGGCACTGGATGTACAAACAATTTGATTTTTCTGGCCACCCTTATATTAAGAAAGTTGTGAGTGCTTCCGGTGCCCACTAGCACTGTAACATTTTCATTTTTTATATGTCCTTTTAACTTGAGAGTCTGTGGTTGACTAATGCCTATCATGGTTGCGAGGGATATTTTGGGGGCGTCATCACTTCCAGATGCCATATTTGCAATCGCTTCCTCTTTGTATTCTGACTCTTCTTATTCTTCTTCTTCTTCTTCTTTTGATTCACTCTTCTCCTCTACTTCACAAGTATATAATTTATTTGAGCTATCTTCACGGTGATACCTATGTTTAAGATTCCATCTATCTCCACATCGTCAACATTTTCCTTCCCTCATTCTTTGATTTTTGAGGTTCTTCCTGTCATCCCTTCTAGGTGGGGTAATGCATTTGTTTGTATTGGCCTCTAGAGTCATCTTGATGGTTCTCTATGAATATGAATTCCCTTTGTATGTTTGGAAGTTGTCAAACTTAGCCTCTGCTGCTTTTTCTTTCCGTCTTGCTGCTTCAACATTTGCTATGTCATGCATTTTTAACTCCTTTTGTATGTAAGGTTTTAGTCCTCCCACGTAAGTTTCTAGTCGTTGTTTGTTTGTTAACCCAAATACTTTGGCAGTGAGTGATTCCCATTGGTGTGTGAATTCTTCGACATTTTCTTTTTGCTGTAACCTAGTAAGCTTCAAGAAAAATTTGTCTTCATTGATTCCTTGAAACCTTTTAAGGAAATCATTTTTGAACAAATTCCATGTGTATGTGAAGTTGTCACTCTTCCACCACATATACCAGTTATAGGAATGGTTTTCAAGATGCATAGATGCATACATCACCTTTTCTATATCTGTTGTGATGTTATAGATATCAAAATATTCTTCTGCTTTATTTAAGCATGCTACGCATTGTTCATCATTTCCACTAAACTTTGACATTTCTATTTTTGCTTTGGAGGGATACACTACATAATGCTAATTCCTTCTTGTCTTGTTGTGTGGTGGTGATCCTAAATTGCTGGATGAAGTACACGACATATCTGAATCGTCTTTTTGTTTGTGGAAATCTTTTGTTTTTTTCTTGTCCCTCATCCCCATGAGATTATTTAGCTTGTTGTTCAGTTGGTCTTGTTTTTCCTTCATCTCATCCAATTTGTCGCCTAGCCTTCTATCTAACACTGAAACGACTTCCTCTCTGATTTCATTTTTCAGCTTTGTATTGCAATTTTTTATTTCTTCCTTTAAATCTTCTTGAGTCTTAGTAATGCGATCATTGAAATCCTTCTCCAATTTTTCAATTTGGGCTTTTAACTTTGTCGTCATGCTTCTAAGGTGTGGAGGTGAATAATTAGACCCAATTAATGGCTTCGAAGGATGAATTTTTGAATAATATATTAATTAATTAATAATATTATTATTATATGTTTTTTAATATATATATAAACTATATAATAATTTGTATATAGTTTTTTTTAAAATAAATATTGAAATAATAATTTTATTATAATATTATTTAAAATTGGTTTTGTTGTTTTTTTTTGTGCTTTGTTGCAGGTCCATGGAGCGAATGGTGGATGGACGTGGAGCGAATTGTGGAGGAGGGTGGATGGAGTGTGGAGGGTGAAATGACATGAAGGTGCAGATAGGTGGGAGGTGCTGGTATGTTGGGAGGGGAGGTGAGGCATATGGGTGAG
This sequence comes from Pseudotsuga menziesii, assembly GCA_001517045.1. Taxonomy (NCBI): domain Eukaryota; kingdom Viridiplantae; phylum Streptophyta; class Pinopsida; order Pinales; family Pinaceae; genus Pseudotsuga; species Pseudotsuga menziesii. The sequence continues at coordinate 180,850 of LPNX010028492.1, forward strand.
GATGGAGACGACGGGGAACGGTGGCATGAAGGAGGTGGCTTGAAGAAACCTGTGGAGAGGAGGATGCACAGAGGGCGCAGTGGAGAGGAAGTGGCGCTGAAATGTAGTGGGGTGAAGCGATTGGGATAATTGTATGCAGGGATGATGGTGCTGGGTCGTGAGGAAGTGAGAATAGTGGAGGGCAGAAGGTGCGGTAGAGGAGGCATGAACTATAGCGGAAATGGACAGCGGCGGACTTTCGCTGGCTCTGATACCAAATGAAGCAATCAGCTTCCAGACACGAGATCCATAATTAAATAATAATGTATGATATATATTGAAGATGATGAATATTAAAATTGGTATTTTCCTTTATAGGCTTTGAGTGTGTACAAACGAAAGGTCACACCCTTTCGGATACTAGTTACCTAATTTTACTTAGTATTTTCTTAATTATTGTTACAAATACCGCCAAATATAGCACTGTCTTCACATTTGTTGGGACTACGGGAAAGGGCACAACAACTCATTCTCCAAACTGAGGAAGAAGTCTGAAGTGTGCTGTGACCGAGGAATACATCCTACTAGATATGAAACTTGCACAAGTAGATGAAATGCTGATATTGATGCTCAAATATGCTGCAGTCTGAGGTAACAAGGCAAGGTGCATCCACTCTAAAACGGGTCTTTATATGTGCTCAACCATAAGTAATTGGGCTATTTCTAGGCATTTTGAGGAAAACAAAATTTCACGAGATTATTATTTTGTATGATAGTTTTATTCCAAGCATCATTACGTACTTCTGGTATTTTTTTTGACCTCCAAACAATATCCTTAGTGAGAGGTTTCACTTTCCAAATCTGGGCAGAGTTTTAGGGCATCCAAGCAAGGTCGATCCACATTACTGTAGGGTTCGTTTCAAGTTCTAGATCTTGGAGATTCCTTGTCCCAACTGCCTTGTCCTCAATCTCAGGTTGCAGTAACATGGCCATCGTCTATATCTCTGAAAATACATGCAACATTTTGATTGGATACATCGCAGAACATGGGGTAGGGTTGTATGTTATGCATAGCCTCTATAATGGATCAGAGTTACAATAGTAAGAATATGGAACCAGAGGAAGAATATACATTGAAGGACTTGGATAGGTCCTATGTGCAACCTAAATGAATGAAATTTTTTCATTTCATCATCTTGTAACCCGTGATTTGTTTTTCCTAGACACAATATGTGGAGGATAAACGTTGCAGTTGAAGAACCCTTTATTTCTCATGTGAATTGAATGAACAGTTGGGAACGTGATGGAAAACTTGCATTTCATGGCATGATTTTCTCAAATTCATGGAGAACGCTGAGTTACTAGGAAACCTGGATGCCTTATTATTTTTATCTCTGTTCCATTTGATGGGATTCCCATGTTTGTGGGTGCTTGGATTATTCATGGGACGAGGAGTAGGGAGTGCTTATAGAGAGGGACTCTTCTTGGACCCATTGCAAGGATTTGGGAGGGGAAGGGGGACGTACAATGCAATTATTGCAACAAATCCGTTAGTTGGGTAAAATTTGTCCAAATTAAAATATGGCTCAAAGGCATGGAAAAGATGTAAGAGAATGTCCAAGTGTCCTTATAAAAGAATATAGTTTATATACCATCAAAGATGCAAAAGAAAAAGAAAAAATTAGGGTTTGAAATTAGTGTTTTTTTTAATGCAACTAGTCCATAACCCTGAAAGTCCAACCATTTTTTATTCTCTTGAGATACTCCTTTATTTACTTGTGATAAAACTTTCCAAGTATTGCTCTTAATGCTGGTGGTTGTTCTAAAGTACAAACTTTTAATGCATCCAGTATTTACCTGGATCTAGGTTAGGAAACATTATGGGCTGTGTACTGAATGCAAAAGAAGTATATTGGACAAAAATTTCATCCTTTTTAATTTTTCCTTTACCATATGCAGATTCAATGGCATCAACATGCTAAAATAATAGTTGCTTCATACACATGGGAATTCTCTTACATCATTTTTTGGTCTTTTCACCAAATACCCTAAAATTCTAAAAATTTCACCAACTACCTCCAATTTCTATGAAAATATTCAATGAAGAAGGTGATTGGAAAAGCTTGGCTACTCTTCCACTACAAATATTCAAAATTTTTGTTTCTTGGTTGATTTTAAAATCCTAAAATATTATACCCATTGTGCCAAACATTTTAACAAATTAATTTCCTTTTTGATGGAGAATTTGTTTAATATTGTTTCTGCACTATGAGGTAAAAATGGTTTCAACTAATTTAGTGCATTTGAATTATTTTACTGTAGGTTTGGACAAATACAAGCTGGGGTTACCAACAAGCTTGAGATTTTACAGGTATTGCATCCCTTGAAATTTCCTATAAATATGATTGAAATTTCAATTTTTAGCATAAGATGAATGCATATTATTAAATATTTATATACCCTATTTCTGTCACTGGACCCTCACTTGAGGTTTTGTCTTTAACTTGTTTCAAATTCCATTTTCTTCATTTATCTTGTAGGTTGATGGATCTAATTGTATCACTGATAAATATCATTGTATTGGTTTATTTGTTTCCCTGTAATTGTTATTTACGATGCTCGAGCTTTCAATTTTTTTAAATTGATTCATAACTTTTCCACTTGATCTCTATCGTTGATCATGGATATTCTTTACCATTGCATAGTAAAGCTAGATCTAATATTACTCCATTATTTTCTCCTCAAATCAGGATGCAGTATTCAATTCCACACTCTAATGGACATCCAGAGTAATACTTGTTTTTTAATCATACTCGAGTTCATTTGGAGTAATAGGTATTTTCATGGGAAAGATATATTTATTTTCAACATCTCTTGGCAATGCCTTTCTCATATATGGAAAAAAAAACAATTATTAGAAGAATGCCTCCAAAATATAATATTTAACGAAGAAACCTCCCCAATTCATGTTGGCTATGTTGGTGTTATGCTGGCTATAAATTAAAAAAAATTCAAATTGATTCTTAAGAACCCGAGAATCCTATAGGTACTTTTAAGGATGCTACTGCAATTCGTTTATTTATTATTTAACATAGTTATTTTTTATTATATTATAAATTTGTTTATTTATTATTTATCTATTATTTGATTACATAACAAATGGGACATGATCATTATTATGTTTTTTTTAATAATAAAATTTAAAAATAACTAATATACAAAGTATTTTAAAGTGACACATGGATACTTAAACGGTATCAATAATAATAAAATACTATACCATAAAAGTTACAGACACTGTGTACTATTGCCATTGCTAGCTTTCATATGTGAAATGTTATTTAGGACATTATAGGCAATGTGTACTATTTCCATTGCTAACATGCATATGTGAAATGTTATATAAGACCTTCTAGACACTGTGTACTATTGCCAATGCCAGCTTGCATATGTGAAATGCTATCTAAATTTCCTTCCTTAAATCAAGGCGGGATTTTATTTTACATTTATTCAATTTATTTATTAGTTCTATTTCATTCCTCATATTACATACATAATAATTGATGGGTGTTGGCTTTAATTGTTCTGGGTCAACTGAAATGGGTTATGGGTAATCAATTGGATATGGAACAGGAACAAATTATCAATATTTATCACGAATTCATGCTGATTGGAAGTTGTCCATCCATTATGCCCATGTTGTATGCTTGGTTTCTACTTCATATAAATTTAGTATCCTTTATGCTAGCTTCAAACAAATTTTATTGGAAGCAAGGGGAAATTATCTCACTTAAAACCATGTAGAGATCAACCATGAGACCAATCTGACTCACCTAATCTATCCTCTTCACCATAGTAATAGCGCAATACACGCCTATATATGACGTAGACTAACTAATAAAATGGTTTTAAATCAAGAAGTGAACAATTGAATGAGTAAAACATTCCAACCTCATAAAAGTAGCAACAATCAAACCTTTTATTTCAGTACAATTACTGGCAAAATGAATCAGACAGAATAAAGAAATACTAAAAATTACAATGCCTCATGATTTAAGTGGAGATAAAGTGAAAACATATCCAAAAATTCAATCAAAGTCTTCTTTGTATTCAATTTATTTTGTGTCAAAAGGACTTTCTCACTTCACTCAATTAAAATGCAATTTATGCACATATGTGTCTAATAAATCCCTCTTCTCCAACATCATTATCACTTTGCAATATTGGTGTCTACGAAGATATAATACATATTCTTCCAATTAGTACAATAGGCCACATTAGTACACCATTCCCCAAAGGCCACATATTATTCCAATTAGTACAATAGCAAGTCTTAATCTCAAATTACTACATAATACATAATAAAAACACATAGAGGAAATGATTTTTCATAATTCCAGAATCCATCCTCTGGTATGCTTTACTAATGATCTACATCTTGAACATGAACATTCCTAATGATTGAAATTAAGGATGTGGTATCAAATCACATTTAATAGATCATTTTATTTTATCTTTTGTTGGGGATGATGTCCCCACTATAGTCGTTCCATGAACAGAGGAATACCTCCCAACAAGCAAGTGTTTCCCACAAATTCCTCAGGAATCCACTTAATGGTGTGTGCGCTTCAAAAAAAATGCCCTGACATGATACCAAGTAATCATATTTAGTAAAAATTAAGGGTTACTTGGATTCTAAGATATTCTATATTGATCCCCAAGTCCCTTTGTCCACTATTAACATCCATGCATTGTCAATGCTATTTAAATCACATGTATTTAGACTACATCAAAGAGAATACAAGAACATCACAAAATTGTGGAATACGCTTATAACATTCAAAGTATAATTCAACTCACAATTTAAACAAGTAATGAAAGACAAATAAAAACATTAATTGTGAAATCCATATCAATTCAAGTTTGGCACTAGCCTGGTGGCTCTATCTTATATTGTCACTTGAGGACTGAAGATAAACTGGTTAATTTTTAGTAACTCGAGACATTTGACTTGCAACATAAATTTTAGGTATCAAGAATATTTGGAGGAATAATTTAGTACTCAACTCATTTCAAATACATTCTTCAATTTGGCATTGACAAAAAATTTAGAGAAAAATGTTAACTGCAAACACCATCCATTCTATGACTCTAGACAATATTCCTTGTTTATAGTGATTTGATGATAAAAAATACAAGACCAGGACTGGAAAATAAGTCTACAATAATGAATGGTTCAATCATGTAAAACCCTTCATAAATCCATAATATCTCTCTTTCAGAGAGCATGTCCTTAGTGCATCTACTAATGATGATAGAGGCACATAGTACAATAGGTACAGTTATTAAGAATGTCTTCCTGTCCAGCGGTCATATTGATATCCTTGTTAGCTTACTTGTAGTGAAGCTTAAGATTTTTTGACAGCATATAATATTCTCTAACACAATTGAGAAATATACATCCCAAAGGCACATCTTGCTTGCTCCAACCTAAATATTCAAGAGAAAACATGTAAATAAAAGATGTAGACTACATAATAAATAGAAATGCATAACATGGAAATTCAATTTTGAAGTTTAAAGTTGAACTCTAAAGATGTAAGGTTGATAACTTGATGTTATTGATAATGGACCTATGTTTGACGAATTCACTAGTATATAATAATTTATTGAATCATTGATGGTTGAAGAATGATGTTTATATGGTATTATGATTTATCATGTTATGGTTTATGTCATTTTTTTATTGTTTCCATGACTAACTAAACATTCTACAAGATTTTGTTGGCATATATGCATCAAAATATATTAAAAATACATATTATATAAAAAACGCTCCCGAAACGCTTCCAAACCGAAAGCTTCTGAAAATTTCGCTTCCTGCTCCCGCTCCCAAGTAACCTTAGTTTATTCATGACTAAAATAGTTTCCTTTCATCCCAAAAAAAATCCTAAAATTTTAGGCTCTTGGTTGCTTCCAACTATAATAGTAAGACAGTTTTCTGTAGCTACACTTTCCTTCTAAAAAATGTATCAAAAGTGTGTTGTTTATATTGCAGACTAGTTGATTGTGAGGGGTCAACCAAATCCAACATGTGATCCGCAAGCGATTCAAAATCCAAGTGATGGTTGATGAGTTCATTTGTATGTGCATGCTGGCTTCTTCATTATCAAGGTTCAAGTTACCAGCTACAAGATCATCGTCATGACAAGGTTCAAGTTACCACTTGACAAGGTCATCGTCAATATGTATTTTTAGGCTCATATTTTACACCCTTGTATCCTTAAAATTCACAAGGATATTATAACCCACAAATCTCAACTATAACAGTTCTAATTAAGCTTTTGGAGCAGCAGATACACAGTCTTTACGGGTGTGAAACTTTCTCCTATTGAAAGTTAGAGTCTCAGTCTTCATTCTTAGTTGACATACAGATAATAGAGGTCACAGTGATAGTCTAAAACCTAGCCACTAATCATTAAAATAGATCCTTCCTATAGGCAATAACCCTTGTCCATATCAAACTGAAATTAGAAGTACTAGATTTGCATACCATAGGATCTGATCCATGGTTAGAGAAAAATTTACATGTATACTACTGCAAATCATAATCTGAACTTCAATTGTCTACTATGTTTTCTACGTTCTTCTATAGTCTGTTATTTTACCCAAAATATCTTGTATGTTATATTTTAAACGTGCTTCTTCTCGATCTTTGAATACATAAACATTTACGAAAATGATCAGACTTTTGTCATCAGAAATGTATCTTAGATCTTATCTTGATATCTATGTTGAGTGACACCCTCTTTTGAATGATAGCCATGTGTCTTTGTGTTTATGTTATCAAATAAGAATTCTACTAGAAGAATATTTGTTGCATACTTACATCATAGTATTAATTGGTATATGCCAAACAAATTGATGAGGGTAGACTTATAACATTCTTGCCCTGTAGTCAGTGAGTCTCAAAATTTGATCTTAAGGGATAGTATTCAAATACAATAATATATTTACATCCCTTGACTATCTTTCTTGAATTGATGAAGAATTAGAGTTAGAAAAATTTATAATTACTTTATTTTTCTTAAGACTGCACTTGTATAGTCTTCTCCTTATTTCACTAAATTCATAACATCACACTTTTCGACTATAGATATTTTGTTGTTATCTTAATCTTCTTAACTATCTATCGATACGCACCCACCGAATACATAGGAAACAAATCCCCATGTGCTTAACAACATCAAAATAATTTCCAGAGCATCCATTCTGTCATGGACGAAACCCACTGATAATATGGGCACAATGGGGAGGGCCAGAGTGCTAATGACATTTGAGAATAAGGAAGACACCAAAAAGATTAAACCCACTACACCCACAGCAAAAACCTGCCATCCTATTCCAAACCATGTCAATGTCATGTAGTAGGAAAATATCCTTCTTGTGAAACTCTCAGCCTCTTCTTTCATATCTTTGCACTCCCCACCAAGAAACAATCAAATTATGCACACCACAGTGGAAACTATGGATGTGAAAATTTGTATCTCCAAAACTACTGCAAAAGTCTCCTTCTTTAAAATCCTATTGAATACAAGCTGCATCAATGGAAGAGTTAGTCCATACAATGTAGAAGTTGCAACATTGTAAATGAAGCCTATTATGTACTTGCCAGTATTTGCTCCCTCATGCATGTCACTATCTGAATGAATCCCAAACATTATTGCACTCAAAGAAAGAAAAACAAGAGAATTCAGGATAAATGGGGTAATCTTTTTCCTGTTAAAGATGAATGCAGATACAACATTAAAGTCCAATTGAATTGAACAAAGAAGAGAATAGGTTGAAACAGGAATATAAGGGATACCTCAAGAGTAAATAAGATTGTCTCCAGCTACAATCAATCCTAGGGAAACATAAATAAGCACCAATATGGGTGTTAGGCATGTAATCTTAGATACTTGATTTCCTTGATAAAATAAAAAAGGTATGAAAAAGATTGGGCATCCTGCTGATTGCACAAGGGTTGAAAAAGCAGTTGATTATGTGTCATTGTTGGGCATGATTGTGTCTCTATTGGTGATAACTGAGGGTATCTTCTAGTGTGACTGTGTGTCACTGCTAGGTATAATTGAGTGTGTTTGATAGTATGATTGTGTGTCACTACTAGGCATGATTGTGTCTCTTCTAGGAATAACTGAGTGTCACTTCTAGTGTGACTATGTGTCATTGCTGGATGTGACCTTATGAAATGAGTGAAATCTACAATTTTAACTTCTCTGCTAGTATTCATCAACATGAAATAAGAAAATGAAATTATTCTCTATGATTCAAAGATAAAATATAGATAGCTATGATAAAATGGTCAAAATGTTTTGCAAGATGAGTTTATATATTTTTATTTCACTTCCCAATCACAGATCTAGGATATGTGGTTGTGGTAGAAGGATTACATAAACAATTGGACTTGAGTTTCTACCCATTCCCATAGACGTGCCAATGTTGAGTTAACAATGAACTTTGTGTACTTTTATTTTAGGGTGCATAATTTTTTTTTAACTCAATGGTTCTTTTCATAAATTGGACAATGTAGTAAAAGGAATAATTTCATAATCGTCTAATTCGAAGTTGAAACAAAATTTCAAGTGTCTTGGTCCATAGTTCTGATTTATGGTAGTTTGTATGACCCATTCTTATTTGTTGAGTCATCCTCTTGGTCCTAATTTGGAGTGGGATGAAGTTGTCTCTGCTGGGCATAACTGAGTGTCTCTGTTGGACAACGTTGTGATCTCTATGGGAAGCTTCGATAGAGATATGATTCTTGTGGGATCAATTGTTTCTCTCTGGAGGAAAAATGACTTGGAAATGCCATGTTATGGCATCCTATGCATGTTTAAACATTCCATTTGGGAATAAAATTGAGATCTTGTTAATTTCAATGAATCCTTATTTGGTTGAATCTTCAAACATAATCATCCTCACTACCTACTGGGAATTCAAACCATATATTTTGCAGCAACAAGGATCTCCACAAAGAATAATCCCACTAGCAAGGCTGAGAAGTGAACATGCTTGCACAAATAATTTGACTTCTGTTGCAAACCTTCTTAACAAACTAACACCTCCAAAATCATGTTCAATGTCATATTGTTTCTCATAACAACTATGATTTTCATCTTTGAAGCCCTTGTTACGAAATCTTCTTTTAGTCAAGTGAGGTATATATAGAATGAAGCAGACAACGACCCTCATATTGAAGGAAACCCTTGCATTAGAAAAATAATATACCCATTTGAGACATTTATATTTTTATATTTGAGTCCACCTTTTATCAAGTTTGGTTTCAATATAAAATTTGGGGATCATCTTCTTCTACAATTCTACCAAGTCCTATATCAAGAATTTATCAAATATTTATTTCATCTATTATTTGTTTGCTGGAATTTCAGAACCATAACTTAAAACATAATTTACATCTTTTTACAATATTACTTCTTCGCTTAAGCTCTAGAGAAGCTTTGTGACTGAGTTGTTCTCTTTTACAATAACTTAAATCTATTATGTTAGTTGATCTTCAATATTTAATTTTTTACATAGCTTTATGACATGTGAATTTTGGTTGTACTTATGCTAGTTAAACAATCGTTAAAACATGACATGTTATACTTTTAGTACCTTAGAAAGTGTCCAACAGAATGTCATTTAATGGCAGCAGTAAGCATAGAAGATTTGGATGCATGCAAAGAAGGTTTATAGTGTAGGTACTTAAGCAAGGATTTCATACAACAACCTATACAACAAACTTAACGAAAACAATAGTAGTATGCCCTCCTTCAGCAATTCTATGCAACAATAATAAAGGTGTAGGAGCATTCATGGAGGAGAAGATAGACAAGGCATGAATGTGCTATTCTAAAAGTAGTTCTAGTTTAGAATCTAGATACTTTTTATATTAAGCAGTTCAGTCCTATTTCTAAGTTTGTTTTAGTTAGTAGTTGCATGCACAATTAGGCCACTTTACATTTGCATTCATTCCAAGATAGATGGGGTATAAATCCCTAGAAGAGAGAGATGCATGCATGCATACTTTCACTCTCCTCTAACGGGTGCACCTACCTAAGAATAGTTCTTTCATGAAAGTTGAGGGAATTAGTCCCAAGGACAGTAAGAGATATAGGGTTTGGTTTTTTTTTCCAGTTAAGGTGTTGTAGTGCATATGTCCATATCCATTTGTACCTCCTATTCTATAAAGGAGAAGGTAGGGTATAGGTTTTATTCATTTCATTGTTTTAGATGAGTGGGTGAAGAGAAGAGTTTGAATATGTCAGCGAATTTTATTTTTTCAATACTATTAACAATGATGTGCTTTGAGTTTCAAACCTATGTACTTCCTGCTACTTTATTCAGTTTGATGTGTTTTGGTTTATAGTAAAATCCGTTTGTAGTTTTGATAGAGATTTGAGTTTTCTATTTTCCTAAGTAGGTATGTTAGATATCAAACTAGGACTATTTCGATGTGCTATGGAATTTCAACAAGATCTATTTTTTAACTTGAAACTAATGTTTAAACTCTCAAAATTTCAGCTGGATCAATTATGTTGCCACTAAATTTTAAGTTTAAACTTGATGCATGAGCATTGTTTCCTAGGCAAACTTCCTTCTAAATTGAGCCTCTAGAAGGCCTAAATATTGTAAGAGGATGTGTTACTCATGATAAATATCTAGAAGGTCGAATTTCAATGATAGGTTACACGATAGAATTATATAATTTTTAGTGTATTTACATGTAATCAATTTTTTTTCTTATTTTAGTAGATCGTTGAACAGATATAGGAGCTAGTTCTATTGTTGGCATATTTCTAGTAAAGAAAGGGGATCATTGGTTTCTGATAGTAATTAAAACATGTGTTCGTACAAGTAACCAACAAGGAAACCCCACATGGAGAGCTTTGTAATAAATGGATACATGTGTCAAACTAGGGATTGTTAAACCCACAAATTAAAATTTCCTCCATATCATTATGGTGTGCTCTACATCAAGGTTTTCCTTTTCTGACCATTAGATACTCAAAGTTGTGTATCGATCCTTTTTACCATTATAGAGAAATTTGTACTTTAGGTTCCCAAATTCTTAAAGGGTGCTAACTCAATGCAATAGCGCATGCATTTCAAGAAGGATGTTGGTGGTTCGGTTCCTCCATGCCCTAATGATATTATAATATCGGTTAAAAATAGCTAAATTATTAACCAACAAATAAGAGATAAGTGAAAACAAAATGACCAAAATTCCTATATAAAATTACTAAAAATGACTAAATTAGTGACCAAAAAATGAGAGATGCAAAACTAGGCTCTAAAGATGATGCAACACATGGCACTAATGATGAAGCCAAACATGGGGTTGATGTGGTAGCAAAATAAGACGTGAGACTAGGAATTAAAAATGATGCAACGAATGGTGCTAAGAATGAAGCAAAACATGGAGTTGATATGGTAGCAAAATAAGATGTTACTTTGGATGCAAAACATGGTGCTACATCAGAAGAAAAATATGGTGCAACATTAGAAGAAATATTTGGCGTCATTTTGGTAGCAAAACACGATGCAAAAAAGGAAGCAAAAATTGGTGCAAATTTGGAAGCGAAAATTGGCACATATTTGGAAGTAAAACATGGTGCAAAATGGGATGCTAAAGTGGTAGCAAAAATGGATGCAATATTGGATGCTTCTTTCGATGCTAATATGGTGCTATTAAGGATGCAAATATGATGCTAATGGGGATGTCATTTTAGAAGAAAAAGCAGACACTCACTAGGAAATAAAATATGACGTTATTTAGGAAGCAAACCTTGACGTTGTTTAGGAGGCAAAGTTGGACGTTGTTTTGGAAGCAAAAAAATAGACGCTATTTTGGACGTCATAAAGGATGCTATGTAGGAAGCAAAAAAATACATTTTTTGAAACGCTTTAAGTTTTGTCCATGACGCGTCCCATTTAGCCGCTAGTTTGACCACTCAATGTAAAAAAAATTTACACTAAAAAGGGATGCTAAATGGGATTCTAATTCCAAGATTTATTGTAGTGATTACCTAAAACTAAAAAGCAAAATGATTCTATAATGGTAGTGGTAGATAAAATAAGTAAGGAAGTACATTTTATACTGGTTCAAACTACTTATAAGGCTGTTAATAATGCAAACATCTTTATAAAGGAAAATTTTCGGTTGCACTGAATTCTGAAGGTAATAATTTCCAATAGAGATCCTAAGTTTACTGATAATTTTTGGAAGTCATTGTTTAAAGGAATAGATACTAAATTAAATTTCAATACTGCTTATCATCCGCAAACAGATGAACAAATAGAAAGAGTAAGTCAAGTTCTAGAGGATATGTTAAGGATGTATATTAGAGATCATCTAAAGAAATGGGAAGATTATTTACGCTTAGTCGAGTTTTCATATGATAATCACTATCGGGATTCAGCTAAATTTAGTCTTTTTGAAATAATGTATGATATGAAATGTAATACTCCCATTTCATGGATTAATTCGGTTGACAGATTGATGTCATTGACAGATTGATGTTAGGACCCGACGTGTTAAAATAACTGGAACTAACAATGAAATAGGTATAAAGCAATCTGAAAATTGCATAAGACAGAAAAAAGAGTCATGCAGACCTTAAAAGAACTCTAAAATAATTCCAAGTAGGTGAGCATGTGTTTGTCAAGGTAAAACCCAAAAATATCTCCTTTAAGTTAGGGAGTTGTGCTAAATTAGCACCTAGGTATTGTGGACCGTCTGAAATATTGGCAAGAGTTGGACTAGTGTCTTATCCGTTAGCTCTGCCACCTATTCTTAGAATACATAATGTATTTCAGATTTCCATATTGAAAAAGTATGTGCACAATTCTACTCATGTGATTGATTGGAATGCTATTCAGGTAGAACCCGAAGGAGATTTTCAGGTGGAACCAAACTGTATTCGCTACAGGAGGGAAAGTTTTCTCTAGAATCGCACCATTGGCTAGGTAAAAGTGGAATGGAAGCACCTCATTCAAGATGAAGCAACCTGGGAATTGGAGAGTCATATGCAGGAGGCATATGCAATTTTGTTCCAGGAAGACTTAGAAGACACTTAACCAACATCAAGGACGACGTTGAACTTAAGAGGGGGTGTTTGTAACCCACCTAGAACTTAAATATTATATATATATATATATATATATATTAATAAAAACATTATGTTAAAAGATATTGTAAAGTTTTAATGACCAAGGATGGTCAAGGATAACTCTAATTGAATATTTTATTGATTTAAATAATTAAAAGAAGAGACACCTATGCAAATAATACTGTTGAAGAGTGTTCACTGACCCACTAGGAAGAATGATCTGCTCTAGAAGGCCAAAAGATAGGTGGAAGCAATAGAATTCACTTTATAGATGTTGCAAGAGGAAAAATCCCTAAAATTGTGGCCATGTTCCCTGAGAAGAGGAACTAAGCAGGTGGCTCATTTAATTAAAAAACTGACCCAAATACCTAGGAAAGCATATATATAACATCAAATGGAGCAGGAGGCTTATTACATTGTATTCGAAGTGATTAGAGGCTTGTGACTTTCCTGAAAACTGAAAACTTAGGCATAGAAGAGGAATTTGATGAGAGGATAACTAAAGTGAAATTGTTGAGAGTTAAGTATGCAAGTGAGTTTGCTAAGTTGCAGAGAGTTACTGTGTGGGTTGTTACACAACATCTTCATCCTGGTGGTTTAGTGAACATGCTTAGGGGTCCTAAAGCAAGTGATCTTTGCTGCTTTTAGGAGACGGTTGGGACGAACAGTCTTCTTTGGGTGTTTGTCCCCCTTCTACAGTTATCCAAGTTATAAGATGATTTTTCTATTATCTTTGAATTTATTCTTTATCTGTATCTGAAAGTTTTATGAATCTTGAGGGACTCTCTAAACTAGTAATTATTTTTTAATTATAATAAGTTATATTGATCATATTTATGTATATTGTTAGATGAATGCCATAGTTTTTATAGAGTTTAATGGAAACTATAAAATATTGTAACTGTAGTTTTTATAGATTTTAATGGAAACTATAAAATATTGTAACTGTTCTTTAGAAGAAAATGCTGTATAAATATACTTATAATATCATAATTAGTTTTCTTATTATATCATAAAGGATGTTGACTTTCCTTTTAGTATCATTCTATATACATTCCTAGATTTTACATTTTAATATTAAGTAAGAGTTGGTTAAAGGTTTGTTTAGGTTTACTTTAGGATAATCTTTAAACCAACTAAAATACCAAGTTTTCTAGCAGAGTTCGAAACCCTTTAACGGATAAATCTGATCTCATATTTAAGCCAAAATGCTTTATTTTATTTCAACTAAGCTCACAGCTAGAAAATTTACTTAGGTAATACAGAGGTATAATTAATGAAAAAGGTATTCAGAATCAAAACCGTATTGACTATTTTCTTCTGAAGAATTACAATATTTAAATCTATACTATTTACACAATTGATGGAGTTAGGAAAATATATCGTTTAATAGTAATCAATATATATTTCTTTCCAAAATACTTATTACAATATTAAGAATAGTAGTATATAAATTAATAAACAAACAAGTTAAGAAATGAACAAGTTGAGGGTTCAAACCCTGTAAACATCTACATTATAAATTTCCACAGCCGAAAGGCCTTTGTTCCTACAACAAGGGTTAGGTAAAACTAAAAACATAGTAAAACCTACTAACAACCACTATTACAAAGGAATTTGCATAACCAAATCAACTTAGCCAAGTTTTTAAAGAAAATCAATCCAAATGCATTTGATTGCCTGTAACCCGTTTGTTGCATGTCGTAAGTAGTTTATACATTCCGACTATAAAATATATTAAAAACATGGCATAAATACAAGTTATGCTAAGAACTGCATAAGAATCGTAAACCAGATATGTATCATATCTGATTAAATCCTGATATATTTAATGGAGACAAGTGAAACATCCCATCATTCTTGCATAGTAGTAGAGTAACGATTCTCCTTGTAAACCCATAGATATTATCGAATAAAATAAAACACCACACGCTCAAAATTTTATAGTTACAACAGCCTTACGGCTTAAAATAATTATCTTGTAATTCTCTTGACAGAAACAACACTGTAATGAATCACTTTGGCAATACCATGGCTGCATGGCCTTAAAATCATAATTTAGGGAAATATAGTAATAAAACCCTTACCAAAATACAACATGATATAACCAGAGAAAAACTATTATTTTACAGCCAAAATGGGGTAAGTTGCAGGATCATATACCACGGTGAAAATGGTTCTATTTAAACCTTAAAAATTTGTTTACAAAAATATGTAGGACCTCGAATCCATAGTAAAAATAAAAATTGCGTTACATTATAGATCCATTTGGAATCCACGTTATGGGGGAGATATATTTCAAGAAAAACAACCAACTATAAATTACTTAAGGAAGAAACCATAAGAGGGTTTACCACTGCAATCTGAAGAAACGTATAAGAACCAAAGAATCCATACCCAGGAGAGCGCTGACCTAGCCATGAAACCATAAGAACAAGGAATGTAGATAACAGGTCTTACTAGAACCATGCTTCCACTTCCACGAATACCGGTTTGAATCCAGCGAAGCAACCCAAGTCGGAACATCCTACAAAACAAAACAACATAGAGGTTAAATACGGGTTCCAAAGTATTTTTACACCAATGAAAACCATTAACACAACCAGTAGTAGATCTTACCTTCGCAGTAATGACAATGGAAACAAAGCCCAATGCAGATGGGTTACATATGCTAATGTCGAGAGTTTAATACTGTTGGGACATCGAGCCAACCCAAAACATATTGTTGGTGAAGACACAAAGTTGGATGTTGTCGAGGGCTGAGAGCCTTGACTCCTCCACCATAATTTACACGGTGCAGAGAACAAGTAACACGGTGCAGAGACCAAGAAACAAAGTGTGGAGGAAAGCATCACGGTGCAAAGACCAAGCAACATGACGCAGAGGAAAGTATCATGGTACAGAGACTAAGAAACACGACGCAGAGGAAAATACCAAAA
The DNA here is from genome assembly GCA_001517045.1 of Pseudotsuga menziesii. Classification (NCBI taxonomy): domain Eukaryota; kingdom Viridiplantae; phylum Streptophyta; class Pinopsida; order Pinales; family Pinaceae; genus Pseudotsuga; species Pseudotsuga menziesii. Next base: position 196,940 of record LPNX010028492.1, read on the forward strand.
TGCAGAGGCAAGTTAAATCCTTAGGGTTTTTTCTAGGCATCTTAAGTGCTTTCCAGCTGGAAGGTCATAAGATTTCACATGTATTTTATTAAATGCCACTTGTTCTTATATTTTTACCCAAAACACTATAGTTCAACCACCATTGAATTTTACCCTTGTGATACCACCATGCAAACTTATAAATTACTTACTCTAATTTTTAGATTGAAGTAACATTTCTTAGATTCTTGAAATAGTGTTTGTTGGATCTCACTTAACATATATTGGGTCCCCTTTAAGGTCCTTACCTACGCCTATTTGATATTGTCAAGACGAGGTAAATTTTCCACACTACCACCTGCAAAACTTTAAAGAGGTTTTTTGTTAGCCATCAGCTAAGTAAGACCTATAAAATCCCCTTGTCCTAGCATCACAATAGGGTTAAACAGTACGATAAAACATAACAACAAGAACACCAACTATAATTGTCGCATAATTAAACATGAATTTCCTTCTATGACTTGACCACAAGTAAACTAGCTTAGTATAACAGTGATTTTCATTTTTAAAGCTATCATAACAAAGTGGTCACGTTCAATAGATAAAACTTTAACTCAAGTTAAATTATAAATGACGGTTTAGTGTGCATTTGTTTACATTATATGTATTTGTTGTTAGACCTTTAAATATATATATTTTTAATGAAATTTGGAGATCTTACAAAATTCTTGGTCCCTCCCAGTCTTAGGATCTTTAAGCCATGTCTAGGAGAAAAAGTTAAAAACCAATTTTCCCTTAAGGAATGGGTTAAAAATTCTCTTAAGACTACTTCCAATAATAGAAAAGAGGAAGTGCAAACTTTGGCAGTGATCCAGATGGAAATGGAGGAAACAAAAATAACCTCAACTACGATGGAAATAGAGACAGAATCCCAGTTTAACTCCTTTTGTTCCTTTCTCCAAGAAGAAGAATACTGGAGATTGAAGTCTCACATACTTTAGTTGAACATAGGAGACTGTAACACCTCCTTCTTTTACTGGTAGTGTAGAGCTTGTCTCTCCCACAACCATATTTTAGAAATTTCCTCTATAGATGGTGAAGCTCTCAAAGGCTTTTCCCAGATAAAGCAAGTTGCTGAAATGCATTTGCAGTATTTGTTTAAAGAGGATGGATTGATTGAGGATGAAATAACCTATGATTTTTTGTCCAATAACCCCTCTTTGGTTAGTGCTGAGCTAAATGGATAACATTTGAATCCTTTTTTGGAGGAGGATATAATAGAGGTCATATGGTATATGGAGCCAGATAAATCCCCAGGACTAGATGAATTCTCAAAACACTTTTATAGAGCTTGTTGGTCGGTTATCATAAATGACCTCTTAAGGATGATCAAATCCTTTTAGAAAAAATCCAAAGTCGATGGATGCACCAAATCCACCTTCCTTTTGTTAATCCTGAAAGAATTCAACTCGATAAGGTTTGATAGATTTCGGCCAATATTGCGTTGCAATGCCTCTTACAAAATCCTCTCTAAACTCTTAGCAAATCGACTCAATCCTCTCCTAGTGAAACTGATTTCCCTCTACAGGGTGTTTTTGTCAAATGGAGACACATTCTGGATAATGTGATACAAGTGTAGGAATCTATGCACTTTAGTAATCAGAGACAAAAGAAAGGAATTCTAATCAAGCTTGATATGGAAAATTCCTTTGACCAAGTAAGGCTCTCCTTCCTATACAAAGTTCTTCGCTTGTTTGGCTTTAGCTCCTATTTTTTAAACTTGATGAAAGTATGTACATATAGACCTTTGGATAGAACCTCTAGTAAATGACAGACTAACAAATTTATTTCAAGCAATAAGGGATCTTCGACAAGGCTGCGCACTTTCATCGTTCATGTATCTACTGATGGCTGATACTCTGATCAGAAAGGTAACTAGTGAAAAATAAGTTTATCTTGGGAATCAATTCGGCATGAGGGATAGAACCTATCAATCATACCCTCTATGTGGATGATTCGCTTCTCTTGGGTGGAGCCTCGCTCAGGATGGAAAGATCCTTCAAAGAAACTCTGTAAAACTTATGGCTTATCTTGGGAGCTCGGATTAATGATAGAAAGAGTGTAGTGTATGATTGGAATACCATCATTAAACAATCCTCTCCATATCACACTTATTAGGTTTTACTAGATATGATGCATGGGAAAAGATAAGACATATGGGCCTTCCTTTAACCCTGAGCCAAAACAAACCTTCACTTTGGCTGGAAGTAATCAGTAAGATCAAAGCCAAAATTGCCTCTTTGGGAGTCCAATGGCTCACAAAGGTCATGAAGCTCATACTATTTAAGTCAATCCTATCATCTCTCCCAATATTTGAATCCTCTCTTCTCCTCATTTCCAAAGAAACAATGGAACATACCTACAATATTATTTAAGACTTCCTTTTGAGATGTGGAAAATCAAATTAGAATAGATTGCATGAAGTTAGCTGGTATATAGTTAAAAGACCCATTTTACAAGGGGGCCTACAAATTAGAGACTCGGGTATGGAAATATTTCACTGGGAGGAAAAATTATGTGGCAACTCTTTGTTGATCAAAGTCACTCGGTAATTCAAATTCTTTGGAAAAAGTACCTCATGGGAGGACCTCTGACAAATATGCAGAAAAAAAATACTCCCAAAGGCTCAATAACATGGAACTTATGTCATTGAGGACTTCAATTTTTCCAAAAGCATCTCTTTTGAATCCCAGTGAATGGTAGGAAAACACTTATGTGGGAAGATAATATCAAAGTACATCCCCCCTTATCTTCCAAGGTTTCCCTCACAGAGATCAAGCTCTAGCTTGTTAATAAAAGGATCCTAAGAGTAGCAGATATCTCCTCATGGGATGACAAAGTGAATTGGATAGGATGGTGGTTTTTAGATCTTCCTGAATGTCTTCATCCACAACAGAATTTGTTGATGACAAATCTGACAAGTTTAGCTACAATCACCTTTCAATCAAGGATAAGTGGAGATGGGAAAAATATGACACTTACACAGCTGCTCATGGATTTTCTGCTTTTTAATAAAATATGGTTCCAATGCGTGCCACCTCTCTCTGGAAATCCGTCTTGAGCCCATAAAGTCTCCCTAAAGTAAATTTATTCACGTGGCTTATAATTCATAAGAAGCTATTAGCCAGTGAAAACATGAATATGAGGGGATTTCTAGGCCCTCAGAAATGTTGTTTATGCAATCAAGTCTTAGAAACATCATAACATCTATTTGTCAATTGTGATTTCACTCAAAAATCTTGGGAGATTATGTTACAAGGTCTAGAGGTTCCAACTCCATCAAATATCACAGTAGTCCCTCTTTACATAGGTTGGAAATCATGATATCTTGGAAGGATGTCAATCTAACACATCTAGAGTAAAATATGGCAATCCATACCAAAGTTCTTTTGGTGGAAAATTTGGCTAGAGAGAACTGAATGGATTTTCAACAACACTCCCTGGAATCCATCATTTGTTGCAACAAAAGCAGAGTCATTTTTAATGGAAGTCGTGGGAAACCAGGCTTCCACACTTGACCCTTCAACTCTCCAGACAAAACATTATTGGTTGGGTTCTTTTTCGTGGGATAAAATACAGAAGGCACCCGAAAAACCTTACATCAAACCGAAATGGTTCCCGAGACTCCCAGAAAATGAGTTTACAGATTGGTGGTGAAGGAAAAACAATGTCTTATTTTTCTTCGATGGAGAATCCAAAGGAAATCTAGGTAAAACTAGAGCAAGGGGGGTGATATACTATCCAGGTCGAATGCTAGAAGCAGGTTTCAGTTGGGGCTTAGGGAAGAGCACAAAGAATCAAGCAGAAATTATTACACTTCTGAAATCATGTTAGATAGGGAAGGAATTCGAGCACAAAGACTTGTAAATTTTTGGAGAATCATAAATCCTAATCAAATTTTTAAACTTTGATAACTACTTCAGCAATCTATCCTTAAATGTGACACTATAGAGGCTCCACTTTATCATGCTATATTTTGCCTCTATCACCTCTCACCATATCGTTCGAGATTTGAACAAGCAGGCAGATTCCAAAGCTAAATTGGGATGCCAATTACCTCCATGAATGTTAATCGTGCATGAAGGACCTCATTTGAAGCATCAAATTCCATAGGAGATCATTGAGAGGCACTGCTACAGTCCATGTTATCATCGTTGGATATGATCAGTTTTCAAACACAGGAATTACTTTTCTCGACATCTATGTAATTAGATTGATTAAGCTATTCCTAACCTAGTTTTTTAATATAAATAAATACATGTTTTAGTTTAAAAAAATCCAATAAATTAATAATAATAATAATATATTAAAACAAAATAGTATGCAACAACTACTTAAATAGTAGAAAGATAAAGAATATGCCAAAAAACATTAGAGAGTGACGGTAACTAGCTATGAGGGAAATTTGGAATTTCTCATTTGGTATTACGTGGGTGTTTGGACTTGAGATGAAAATAAAACAATGTTGAGTAGTGTGTAGATATATCCTAGAAAATTAAAAAAACTAATATGATTCTTGAAGTATTCAAATAAATGTTTTTTATAATTTGAAATGGATTAAAAAGATTGAAGCAAACAAAACTCAAAACCTTCATGAGGTCATAATGTCCTCTTAAATATTTATGATGAGAAACCTTAAAATAATATATTAAAACTTGATCCCAAAAACTCAAACCCTCATTCTGATCATAAATATTCATTAAGAAAAGTCATGGAAACAATGCACTAAACCTTCAAATCTTAACACTATGTACCTCAGCTTATGCGTAGAACTTCCCCAATATTTAATCAAGCAATTTTTGTAGTATGTACCTTAGACTAATAAAGAAGTCAATGATACAATTAATAATGAAACTCTTTGTTGAGGTAGAGATAAATTCAATGATAAAAATATCCTTATCATATGGTAAATAACCAGAATGTCTCATAGGAATGAAACCCAATGACCAATTATATAGACACCCAAACATATAGTTACCATAATAATATTTATCATTCAATGTATTTCATAACTTTTTACCCTTGCACATCAACCCATCGACTATGTAGTAGTCCTCCTTGACCCTAGAGGGAAATTTTAAAATCAAATCCCAAGGTGGACTTATATATGTAGATAAAGAGAAAGGAGGGATTCTTAAAGTTCAAATTAAATTTCAAAAGTATACCTTTGAAGAAGATGAATTTCTCAAGTCGTGATCCAAAAGAAAGACTATATGGACAATGGATCGGTCCAAAATATAGACTATGGAAATATTCCCTTTCACTAACATAAAATGGAATCAGCATTTCCATTAACTATGGGACAACCCCCTTAATGTTAAACATGTGAAAGTGGAGGAGAATGGAAATAGGAACTATGATGGTTGTGTATTAGTTTAGAGGAAAAGGAAGCGGGTCCCACTAAGAAACCAAAACCAAGGTCCCTTGCTTCATTAAACTCATGAGGTGAATAACCATGAGAAGATGGAGAAGTAGGGATATAAACCCAATCCCAATGAATAAATAGAGAATACAACCAATATCATAATGAAACTAAGGAGAACTTAATAATGAAGGATACAATACACACAACTAAAACAACAAATCAAAATCATGGCCAAGGAGTGGAGGAGGAAGAAACAATAACTATGAGACAAAATAAGAGGCTATATACATGAAACTAAGTGAATTTAAGATAGAAACCACACCAAAGAAATGGACTCAATAGAGGATAAGGAATGAGATTGTGACAATGGTAAAATAGTAATACTACAAATGATCTTGATATTGAACAAGGAAAAGAGAGCATAAAGAATATATATAAATTAGAATTGAATGCAAGAGGAGGAGGAGGATGTGGAAGAAGTGGACATGAATCTATTATCCTTGAATTATAACAAAAAAATTATAAATTCCCTTTCAAGTTAGCAATTGGTGAAACTGCACTAGCACATCATAAATGGAAATGGAAGGATATAAATGTTGAACGATTATCAAGTTCCCATAATAAATCATGAATAGACACAAATCCCATAAAGTTGACAAAGTCTAAGTTTGGGCAAGGGGAGAAACTTGTCACTGATAACTTGAAGGAGAAAAGGGAGCAATTAATTAGACCAAGATAAACAACCTCACTTAAGGATACATTTCTTCAAACCCTTAGGCCTTCTAAATGAAAATTCTCTTGCGGAACATAAGGGGCAATAATGGACCTAAGAAAAAAAAGCATTTTGAAAAAAAATAAGTGTAGAAAAATTAGACTTAGTGTTTATTCAAGAAACAAAATGCAAAATGTATAACATTTATAAATTCAACAAAATGATATGGGGAGGATGTGATTGCTCGACTGTGGGACTGAGAGGATTTTCAAGAGTTATGGCAATGATGTAGGATCCCATAAGCATGGATCTAGAAAAGCAACTTACCACCTAATGATGGATGACTTGCGATTTATACTTTAGACTCAAGGGTAAAGGGAAATATAACTAATATATATGGGTTCATTGATCCCTGACAAATTATAGAATAATGTTTGGAAATCTTATGTAGGATTAAGGTCCTCCCCAATTAGGAACATTGAATCATTAGAGAATACATAACCACAACAAAGTCCCTCTTTGGAAATAAAGGATGAGTGAGGTTGGATGCGGTAAGCTATATTCTCCTGGACGTTTTAGAGCATTCATAATTTGTGGATTTGTTTCCAAAGAATGTTATATTCACTTGGAACAATTGGTGTGGAGGGTTGATTCACGTCTTAAAAAGGATAAATCAAGTTCTTATTTAAGATCCCTTCTTCTCAGATGACTTCAAAATTTATTCTTCTAGTCATTAGATTCGATAAGGATTGGATAATTGACCTATCCTTTTATAGTAGAACCTAGAAGGTGAGCCCTAAAAGCACTTGTCCCATGTTCCCTTTCCATTACATTCCAAAGAAATATAAGATCAAATAGGCAAGTAAAAATTGGTCACTCAATGAAACCATGTGGACAAGAAGGAAATAGGTATCCCTACACCTTCTAAATGGTGCATAGTGTTACAATGGGAGTTTTATCACACTTCATGAAATACAATGAAGTATTAGCCAACAACAATTAACTCTAATATGTACGGCCCTTAACCACTAAAACCCCTAATAACTAATCCCTTGACCCCTTAAACCTAAACCTCCTTATACACCTAACTCCTAACCACCCTAGTGTGACCTTAATGGCCATAGTGACCATAACCCCATTGAATTGTAACCATAAATCATTATAAACTCCCTAATCCAAAATCCCCTAACACATTAACCATGTAATCCATAACCCCTAAATCCCTTAAGTGCTAATTAATGCGACCACTGTGACCATAGTGTGACCATAGTGACTATGCATTTTGCACAATGCATAAATCATAATGTGACCATAATAAACCTTACCACTAAAAACCCTAACAACTAAGCATTGAATTATGTAGAACCTTCTATCCCAAACTATGAAGATAGGTAAATAAAATTCCAATCTTAATGACTTTTGGAGGTGGTTTTTTAAACCCCTCGCCCTCGAACTCCCTAACCCCCTAATGTAACCATAATGACCATAGTGACCATAAACTCATTAAACCATAACCATGACACCTTAAAAACCCCTATTTCTAAATCCCTAACCAATTAAAACCTAATCAAAATAAAAATTCAATCCTCATCGTAATCATTGTTATTGACAAAGCCCTAAATTTTGTCCATCAATGATAGCTCATGCCATGAGAACCATTATTGGTTCCCATGAAGAGCCTTAGAGTACACTAAAGTTTTGAACCAATAACCTACATTTTTGGCATTGAACTCGACTTGGTGTAACAAGAGTTAAATGGACACTATATCCTAGTCACATGAAAAAGTTACCATTTATAAGGCCTACGTAGTGGCTAAGGAACCCACAAATTATGGCTCATGAAACCTTTACTTTGGTATCATTTGCAACCATCCATGTTGTTCTAAGCCTCAAAATGGCCATGACCATATCCAACATGCATGCCAAAGATTCCCCGTGGAGGGATTGGGGTGATAATTTGGGGCCCCATGTATGGAGCATGAGATTTAGAGGCAAATGTTACAGCCTAAGACCATAGTTTTGACTATATTTTAAGTCACACATCAAGAAACCTTATGCGCAAGTTTTCAAAATGATGAGCATATCTCAAATGTAGACTAGATATTTTCTATGCAGATCCATGTTATGTGATGGCCAAGGGAATCATGATGGTCTATGACCTCATAAACAAATGGTGTAAATTTAGGCCATAAATTGAAACCGTATACCATGGTGTGGGCTAAGAGATCTATTATCAATGTTATAAATATCAAAATACAAACATATTCCACTTCCAGTTGAAAGAATATTCCCTCCATAGAGACTATGTGTTGTCTCAAGGCCTTATGAAAGCATCACTCATGAGCCACATTGTTACATGTAGGCTAGAGTTTCCATATGTAGTTCTTATGTGATAGTCTAGGTTAACATGCATGGACCATCAATTGTATAGAAAATTAATATGGAATAAGACTCTAAATTTAGTTCGTGAGCCATGCTATAGGACAAAATAATCATCCTTATCAATGTTACACATATTGAAATGTCCACCATATCTCACTTGTAAGGTAAAGTAATTATGTGTAGGGATCTACACAAGGACCATGACAACATAAGGTGCTATATTTTTCTTTAGAACCTGGAATGGTCCTCCCGCTGACTATGCTGGTTGTGAGGTAGTTTGTTATTACATGGGAGTATTGATACTTCTTAGAAGAACATTCAAAAGAAATTTATGGCAGATATGTAAATGAATGTGACCCACTCGAAAAAGGCATTACCCTGGTAAGTGAATTGGACAAGTAGATAGTAAGTTATATTGCAGAAGACCGGTCCTCTTGTAACATATGTATTATTGAAGCATTGAAGGAGTCTAATTATTGATCCTTGTTTAAAGACATTAAGTTTGATCAAGTAGCAGAGGACATGGAAGTTTCTAGTCTTGAGGAAAGCTAGAGTAATGATACTCTACCATCAACAAAATGCTCTCTCCAAGTAGTAGAAGACCCTACATTCAATCAAATGTTGTGATTAGAAGTCCTAAGAAAATGTTTAACAATGACTTTATGGAGGAAGGATATGTCAAAACATGATCAGAGTCACCATGAATCAGTCCAGAGACCAAGTCGATCAAGTCTGTTAACATGTTAAACAAGTTTATGCATCGATAGAAATATCATATATTGAATGTGGATGATGCAATTGAAGCTAAAACAATGCAAACATAATTGAAGAGCTTGAAATCGAATCAACAAGAAGAATTGAGAATCGATTTCAAATCATAGTGAATAAGAATGAAGAGTTGTAGCAAGAGTCTCAACAATCGTCTGATCAAGTGATTGACGATGGTGATTCACTCACCTATTGGGATTTATCCCACATTGGAATCATGTTAAAGTTCATATGGGCCCTATAAGGGCTGACCTCACTATGGGTATTCAACGTGTAGTGCAAAGGTATGGTAGGGGCTCTAGGTGCTTGGAATTCACATGAAGATCACCAACCTAGATCCTGGGACGACCTGTTAGTCCCCCTACCTTTTGGCAGAAACGACAAAAACCATTGATTAACATTTGAATACTTGAATACTTGAATTTGTTTCTACTTGTATTCGAATACTACATTATTATGAAGTTAGAGTCCATTCAGAATAGATTAATGATTAATCATTTATTTATTTGAGCATCAATCATTTAGCAATTACCAACCTACAAATTTTTAAACTATTTATTAGGAAATAGACCATTTAATTATTGGATCAAATAGGTTATTTTTCAACTATTAACATGACCATGCTTTATGTTTTTGAAATAGGCAGATTGCACAAGATCTAAAATGATAATTTTATTAGGAAGATATAAATGCCCAAAACACTAAATTGAGCTAAACTCCACTGACATATAAATTAGGGAAAAACATGAAACAATTATTCTAATTTATATCTACTTTTCCTTCCTCTTTGCACCACCATGAATATTTCCCCATAAAATTCCATGCGATAACGGAGCTAGAGGTGAACTTGGAGTTGATTCTATAGATGTAATTGATCATGAAGCCCCTAATTTTGGAGTGTTAGTCAGGGAAACTAGATGGGGTAATATCGCACCACAATCATCATCATCAAAAGGAGCATTCATCAGTTGTTCCAAAACCAATGCTCCATCTCCAAATTTCCTTGCTCTCAATTGCTACCCGAATTTGTACATGGGTTATATATATTTGACTTGTCACAATAAAGGGACAACAATTACAAGTTATAATGCACATAAACAAAATATTTAACTAGTTTATATTCACCCTGTTTTTTTTACACTATGGATGAAATTGTGGTTGCTAAAACACCTTTATGTTGAAGAAATGTCCAGCACTTGTGAAAGAACCTGTGTCTTCAAAACATTATAGCTATGGGTTATAGTTTCCATGCATGTTCCACCGCTTGAGAAAAATAAATTCCCTCAATATTTAATAGCATGGATGATCCCAAAGAAATGGTTCCAATTAGTAAAGTAGTTCAGTGGTTTCTTTATTGTATTGCACTCATTAAAGACTAGTTTCTCTAATGCTTGAATTATGCATATAACCAAGATGAACCTCTACGTCTTAGTGCAACTCTCTATCCTAGTTTCCTTCACTCATTGCAAATCACCTTGGTGATTCCTAAAATTCGAATAGTTAGAGACCTAGTTCTCTAGAGTTGAAAGGATTGGTCATAGGAATTATGAAAAGATTAACCAAGCTTAATGATGATAACAAGGAAGAATGAAATGAAAGGTGTATGTATTTACAACAGAAGATGGGAACTATTACTTGAAGAAAAACACCTCTTGCTTGTTTAATGGGGCATACATTGATGGGCCTACAAACCCAATTTAGGATTCAATATTGTATATCTAATATTAGGGAAGATTCTTTATTCCCTTAGAGGTTTCTATGATTATATTATTTGATGGTGCACTTGTGTTGTTCCTCATATTCATTTTGTATTTCATTTTCCCAATAATGTTGTACAAAGATAATGTTGTACATGAAGCCATTTTAACATGTGTTAGTATATCCTATGCATATTTATTTTATCCCTTGAGGACATCAACATGTCATTATTCAGCTGTCATTCCTACACTCATAAACAACAATGAATATTATTAGTTAGTTAGAAAGTGCTTCTTCATTATTTATATTAGTGATAAGATATCATTTATTATGGTAACAACATGTGGTCTTATGTTCCCTATGATGACGCATGTTCATATAGTGATATACCTGTCTTACCATCCTTAAGTACTTAATGAAACATGACGTCTTCTCCCCCGATCTGCATGGGTTCTCCAGGCTAATGATGAGAGATGACTTCCATTAGAGGAAATTTCAAATCAAAATGGGCCTCCTAAGGAAAATAATAAAAAAATAGTTAAAATAATAAAATAATATTTATTAATTTTGGAGGAAAAAAAGAAAAAAACTACTTTTTTGTGTTCGTATTTTCGACATATCTCCATGTGTGTTTACTCAGATTTTTATTGGTGGAGGTTGCTAGATGTAGAATTAAATTCCACACCCAACGAGTACCCACTCTGCATTCTTTTGACGAACCCCACTACCCCAAAAACAAGAAATACCTGAAAAAACTTAATGATGACATCTTTATCTTGTTTTTTCAGGTATTTCTTGTCTTTGGGGTAGCGAGGTCAATCAAAAAAATGTGGAGTGGGTACCTGTTGGATGCGGAATTTAATTCCACATTCATTGATCTCTTTCGATCAAAATTTGAGTAAACACACATGGAGATATGTCAAAAATACGAACAAAAATAGTAGTTTTTTTTTTTTTTATGATACCGATCATTAGAGGAAATTTCAACTCAAAATGCGCCTTTTAACTCTAATTCAAATTCAATGTCATCATGTGTAAGCCAATGAAATTTATTTAAATTTGAAATACCATATAGGTCTTAAACACTTTTTTAATATAAATTTGGGGATAGCTATAATAAAAAAACTACTTTTTTTGTTTGTATTTTCGACATATCTCCTTGTGTTTTTACTCAAATTTTGATCAGGAGAGCTTGTTGGATGCAGAATTAAATTTGGCATCCAAAGAGTACCCACTCAACATACTTTTGATGGTCCTTGCTACCCCCAAAACAAGAAATACCTGAAAAGGTGTGATAGGTATTTCTTGTTTTTGGGGTAGCGAGGACCGTCAAAAGTATGCCGAGTGGGTACTCGTTGGATGCAGAATTAAATTCCACATCCAACAAGCTCTCTTGATTGAAATTTGAGTAAAAACACGGGGAGATATGTCGAAAATACAAACAAAAAAGTATTTTTTTTTCTTTTCTTCCTCCAAAATTAATAAATATTATTTTATTATTTTAACTATTATTTTATTAATTTTTTTTAGGTGGCCCATTTTCAGTTGAAATTTCCTCTAATGCCCCAAATTTATATTAAGAAATTGTTTAATACCTATATGGTATTTAAAATTTAAATCAATTTCATTGGCTAACACATGATGACATGGAATTTGAGTTACAGTTGAAAGGCCCATTTTGAGTTGAAATTTCCTCTAATGCCCTTTGTCACCCAGTACCATGCTCCACCATGCAGAGTAATGGTGATCTTAATTGTGCCTCAAATTCTGTGTATCCCTCTTATGGGAATCCTGTTCAATTCCTCCTCCCTCATTTTCTCTTTCTTGCAAAATTTTGTGAAGGTCTAACTCTTTATAGAGCCTGTGGTGATAGTGAAGTGAAAAATCTCTACACTTACCCTCTCAGTCAAAGTGCAAAATCCTTACCACTATGAGCCTACAACTCATCTGAAGATGTCTTGCAATCTAAGTGCTACGCCAAGGCAGGGATGTGGTGGTGATGGAAATGCCAACTATCATACTAGAAGTATTACGATTTAGGATAATACGAAAGGCTATGATGTCCAATAGAAATTTTGGGGGGGGTCTTTCCAAAGCCCCCCCCCAAAAAAAATTCCAAGTCATGTTGGAATTTTTTGGAGGGGGGTCTTTCCAACCCTCCCAAAAAAAAATTCCAAGTCATGTTGGACTTTGTGGGGGGGTCTTTCCAACAAAACCCCCCAAAATTGACAGGACTTTTTTTGGGGAGATGGGGGTTAATCACCGCCCCCAAATGTCTTGAGAATTGAAATTTTTTTGGGGGGGGTTAAAAAACTACCCCAAAAATTTCAATTCTCAGGACTTCTGGGTGGAGTTTAGCAAAACTGTCACAAGGTAAAATTGCGTTGAAAATGCCTCTAGGGGGCGTCTTTAAAAAATACCCTCCAAAAGTCATGAGAGTTGAACTTTTTGGGGAGTTTTTAAAAAAATTGCCCCCAAAACTCTAATTCTCATGACTTTTAGTGGGGGTTTCTAAAACCTGCCTTGAAAAACACCTTTAGGGGGTGTTTCTAAAACCACCCCCAAAAGTCCTGAGAATTGGACTTTTGGACGGGGGGAGGGGGGTGGGGGATTTAAAAACCGCCCCCAAAAGTCCTGCTAATTGGAGTCTTGGGGGAAAGGTTTACCCCCAAAAGTCCAATTCTTGGGACTTTTGAGGGGGGGGTTTTAAGAAATGCCCCCAAAGACCTAAAACAACATTTTTTTGGGGGGTGTTAGAAAAATCCCTCCCAAAATTATAATTCTCATGACATTTAGGGGAGGGGTTCTAACAAATTCCTTAGAAAACACCTT
>LPNX010028492.1:210837-221986 GCA_001517045.1 Pseudotsuga menziesii
TTTTGATGTAGTGCATGTTTCTTGAAGCTCCAGAATCAATGATAAAGGAAGAGGATATTACATTGCTTGCTACCAGTGCATCAACTCTCAAGTTGTCTTCAAAATTTGATGCACCCTCCTTCATTGTGCCTTCAGGGAGAGAGATGTTGTGTTTTTCAAGTATTTGAGTCAACATACCAATTTGTTTTGTCATGCAAGAGATATATGTATGATAGCCCTTACCACAGTATGTGCACTTGCTCTTTTAACCTTTACCTTTATTCTTCAGGAAATTATTCTTTGAGCTTGAAGACTCCTCATGAGACTTGGATTTGTCTTTCTTTTGATCAGGAGGATTCTTTGGATTAGATTTCTTCTTTCCTTTGGAATCCATCTTTGAATATCCAACAATCAAAGCTTGACCTTTTGAAGGTTTGATGGTGCCCATAATGACCAACTTATCTAGTTATTGGTTCAAGGATTCCATGAACTCTTCAAGTGAATGCATATTCTAGTTTCAAATTGTTGATTTTTTTGCATGGAATGTCGATACAAATACTGAATAGCCAGTTCTAAGCTTCAAAAGTATGGCCAAACTAATGGTTCATCTTTCTTTTCAATATCACGCTACTTTAATTGAAGAACAAGATATTTGAACATGGAGAAGTAGACTTGTAAGGCCTCAAAATTAGTTGGAATCAGTGAGACAATCTCATTCTCCAGTGAATGTCACCTCATTTCATATGTTTTTCCAAATAATGTTTGGAGTTTCTCCCATATGTCATTTGGTGATGTCAATCCATCTAGATGGAAAAGAAGGTATTTGGAAATGATGAGACACAAGAGACCATAAGCCTCATCCCTCCTTTTTTGTTAAATATGAAGAGTACTCCCGCATTCGGCTCAACTTCAGTTTCCATGGTAAATATGAAGAGTACCTTTTTCCTCATCAAAATATCCATATGATCCTTCCATTTGAATTAGTTGAATGGAGTCGAGATTATATGATGAGATTGATCCATTTCTTTAGCAACTCCTCCCTATACAGACTGAATGCGCTCCTTGGGAAAGTTATGTCCATCCTGCAAAAGAAATAATAGAGGAGAACAATTGAGCTAAATAGGATCTGATACCATGTGGAAATTAATCTAAGACTTAGAACAACTGAACTCACAAAAAAATGCTTGAAGGCATGCATAGATCCACTAAAATTGGAGACTAAAATTGTGTAATATCATGAATTTTGACTTTAACTATAATGGGCATGAGTCCCAATGCATATGAGTTACTTTGATGTTTATGTTTATATATTGGGTGTATGCCTGACTACACCTTAGTTATGTTGATTAGTCAGATATATTGGGCGTAATCCAATGCACATGTTTTATTACCGTGTATATGATTATATATGTTGGGAGTGGACCTTGATGGAGAAGGACTATTGTCATGGTACGATGTATTGGATTTATTATTGTGTGATTATCATATCAATATATTGAGGTGATTATTGTGATGCAATGCGCAGAAGATTGAATAGATGATTGAGTTCTATAATGTGTTGGGTGTAAACCCTGGAGCACATGAGCAATGAGATTTTATGTTGAGAATAAGCTCTCGAACACATGAGTTATGAGATTTTGTGTTGAGCGTAAGCTCTAGAGCACATGATTTATAAAATTGGAAGTGTTGGGCATAATCCCTGGAGCATTCCAAATTGATGTTGAGCATAATATTTGGAGCATCAGATCCTTGGCCATTGTATCCTTTGGTGTATTATACAAGTGCACCCTAGTATTAGTGCTGAGCGAGAGGCTCTGGAATTGTACTAGTGTAACTCCCAAATTAATAGTGTTGATCTTAAGCTCTGAATAGCACTATGGGTTATTGAACTTAAGTGTGTTGAGTGAGAACAACTCTGAATAGCACCGACCCTTATCATACATATTTTAAAGTTGATTAAATGAAATTTTGAATCTACTTCTCATTTGGGACTAGAAAAACTACCACGATAATCCAAAATGCAAGGAGGATCTAGAGATTCCTAATTTAGTTTACCAACCAAACCATACCCGAGGCATTGATAAAAGGAATAGTCAAAACTAAGGGAAGCATCAAAATAAATAAACTATGATATATGATGCATGAATAAATATTAAGAATAATATGTAAAGTTTATATATTATGAATAATAGAAGATTTATAATATATATATCAGGAAAAAAAGATAACTAAAATAATAAATAAAGAGTCTATGTATTTATTATAAACTAAAATGATTAAATAAATATTCTATTCTAAAGTTCAATTAGGAACTAGTAAAAAGTTCATAGTTAAACAAAATAACTATTAATTACATACATGTTGATTAAAGATTATTTTCAAGAAAATAATGAATTCTTTATTTCATTGAAGTTTAAACCAACTTCCTTTTCCTAAAAGATTTTATATAAAGACCCAAGCCAAGATAAGGCTTGGGGATCTGATCATTTTATTCCTGAATAGTTTTTGGAGATATTTTTCTCAAAAACAAACATTCTTATATAGAGCCTGATTATCCAAATAGCAGCAACCCACCCTTAGGAGTTCTATATTGCTTCCATGTTGGAGCCAGCTCTGGGGGATTCGGATTAGAACCAGGAACAGTTCCAGGTCATGGTTAGGAGGAACATGGTAGTTCCAAAGTTATCCGGTTATGATATCTAAGGTCATAAATAGCTACGATTTTAATAATTTTGGGTGTTTAAAGTATGCAAGGTCTTTTATTCATTGACAAAGTTGCATAGTTGTAGGTAAGAGGTTTCTAAATTTCTAAGTTATTTTAATTATGTTTACAGGTTGTAATTATAGCTATTATGCTTCTGATTAAGATCTGTAATTTTATTCTCCAATTTGAACACATACTTCATGTTTGTTTTATTAGATTAATTAGAAACTTAGTATTTAATTCTTAAATATATTCTAGGGTTAAATTCCTATCAGAGTTCTATTAAACTAGTTCCGGAAGTTTATATTATATGTTATGTTTTAGTCTAGATCCAACTCCTAGTTTTCTAAATGAATTTAATAACCAAATGTATGTGAAACATACTAAAACTAAAAACTGCATCACAACAGAGGTCTCATTTAAAAAAAAAACAGAGTAAGAACAAGATAAAAATCCCAGGAATAAATTACAGACAATTTGTAAAGGTCTACGACCTTATTAAAATAAACCAGATACTAAACAAAATTAACTAAATAAACCAAATATTAAATAAACTATGCTTATACAATAAACCCAACATTAAACATATTCATAAACATAAACTAGGGATAGAATCCCTTAAAACAACTCAAACACATAAACTAAACGCAAACGCTGGAATATTACATTTGCCAACAACGAAGAATATCATTACATATAATATATCTACATTGCCATAATAAACAAATTAAATCACCAACAAGATTCCCATAATTCCTCATATAAAGGTCGAGATCCTATCCATGATTCGAGAGGAATAATGTTTACATTATTAAATCCAAAAATTATACATAGTCAACAACTTAAACATGATACATTTTCTAGCATCAAATCCTTTTAAGGATTGACCATTTGCCACTATGATTTTTCCAACCTAAACTAGCTACGTAAATAGTAGCATAAATTATATTATAAATAGAACCATAATTCAAACCCTGGATCGAATTTCATATGCTCCATCCAAGAGCTTTGGACAAATATTTAGTGAATAAACAACATAAGACTATAGCTCATATATCTAAACCCTAGATCGAATCTTCTAAGATACAGATGAGAAGGTCTACGTAATACTAAATGAATATTAATAATAAAAAAGTAAATCAACTATTGCAACCCAAGGTCGAATCCCATAATCTTTGGCTTCTCAATATTAAAAAATAATAATATTAACAGTTTAACAATATCAACAAATAATAAACATCAAACCACCAACCAATGATCGAAACCCAAGATCGAATCCCATGAAGCACCAGTTGGGAGCGAAAACACGTTATATAATTAACAAACATAAAACAATACACCTGCTACCAAATCCATTAAGTTAATCATCATAAGTCTGTACACACAGGAAATAAAAACCTTATAGCACACAGGCCATTCCATTTAGGCAAGCTTGGGCCACGCCATTACGGATGCCTTGAAAACAACCATAGCAGTAATAAAAACCAAATGACGATAACTTTATCAACCCAACCAAATAATTACATCAACATATAAATAGAGCCAAGGTTTCCCTCGATAATCCAACAGAATGAAATTAATTGAACATTACAACAATTCCATAAACCACAAGCAAAGAATTTTCCCACAGAAATCAAATCAAGTACGAAGCAAGGGCTCTGCCCTTATCATTATTTGATAGATCTTAAATGACAAAACTGAAACCAAATAAATAAATTGACAGAGTAAAAACCATTTAAAAACAATGAATCATTTCCATAAATTGAAGCAAGGGTTGACACTCAATGATATTCCACTGTCAACTAACAAATAGAAAAATGATACTATCATAGTTCCATTGTGAAGCAATGGAACTGATAAAATTATAATTTCATCCATTACAAATGAAAAACATAGTGCTCATAGCAAGCACACATAGCTGAATAATTTATACCAAACACCTTTTCGATTATCCACGTAGAGTATAAAATTTACTCATTCGTTCCTTTATACAAAATGACAGTATGGGCTGAGAACCCCTAATCCAAACCTACAAGCTAAAAACTAAGCATTACTATCATCTTTTTCCCCAAATCCTGGCAAATCCCAATAGGGAGGTCGGTCACAATCCTCACATGGAGAAACCCTACAATAATGTAAATGACCAAGAATTAGGTAAAGGCCCTTTCTACATTGGATTACCCATAGCTTGCACAGTCGACCAAGTATTTGCCAACATTGCAGTTCACTCATGCTTGTCCCCAAACCTGCAAAACAAAACCAAAGAGCCATTAACAGTATGCATGGAAATATCAAACAACACGAAATAGGAACGAGTTAAATTGGTAGATAAATGGTTGCATACCTATTATACATCCACTCTAGCCCTGTAACTTCCAACACAGTCTACGCATCTCCAATGATGGCGCTTACCCCCATCACCACCAAACACGAGACATTGAAAATGGGCTACAAAAAACCCTAACGAGAGGGTTATGGCTTGGACCATCATGGAGAAGCCACGCTTCCCTTCACGTGGCCTCATTAAAAGCACAAGCCAACCTTCCACTAAGGTTTTAATCAAAACTCCCTTTCTATAGTTTTGAATTTCACATGTTTTACCATTAACATATAAACCCTCTACACTATAGTTTAAAAGCATACAATTACCATTGAGGCTTAAACCCTCTACATTATGGTTTGAGCTCATGTCTTGGGCATAGGGTATTTTTACTCACAAATCCCTTAGCATTTAGGACTAGCAAGTTGTAGGTGCTAGGATCTTTAATTTTCTTCGTCACATTTATGTAGCATAGGTTTATCACCAAGTCACATGTTGAATGAATAGACACATCATGTGTTAGTTCACAAGAACTAAGTAATCCCAGTATCATAGGATTCCCTTACCTTTCTAAGTGAGTTGTTAAGGAAAAATCCCTCCACTCCTCCCCTTTACATACACAGGTAAGTAATCCTCATTGTTTTACAAAATAAGAACTAGATAATGTAACATCAAATCAAACATGAACAAAATAGTATCAGAAGCATCAGTAAACCAGATAACATGTACATAACTACAAGTACATCATAATATAGAATAATGACATTTAAACGTCATTTTCACATAGGAATCATATCAAAAGGAAAACATAACCATAAATCAGGCATAGTGCTTACCACGTTATAATTCTGCACTTAAGAAAAGATGTCCCTTAATGTCTTAGCGGTATTATTAGCCCTATGATTTTTTATTTATTTATGGATTTTAGGGACATTGCAAATTGGTGCATAACACAAACTTGTATTGAATAAGATTACATCATCCAACCTTATAAAATGATAGGCTGTCCAAATATATAATTACATTAGATATTCAAATCCCTAAGGAGGCAAGTTGAATCCTCACAAAAGAAGGCCTACTAAAAGTAAAACATCACCCCTAGGTGCATAAAACACTTTCCAAATAAGTCAAGGAGGTCACCAATTTTTTTAATGAGGTATGCCAACTGATAAGTGATGTAAATTCAATATAATCATGCTTTTCGGAGAGAAAAATATGCAGGATTAGTTGTGCAAAAAACAAGGAAGTCACCATGTGACTAGATTTCACCTTTTGCCTTTAAAGCTGCTAAAAAACAGTCTAACTATGGATAAAGAAGGAATGTACACTTACTAAACTGGGAATTCTGCTGAGTTGTCAAAATATTTTTTAGAATCTTCTGAATATGCTCCTGGAGGAAATTTAGGCAATTTTTGTCCAAGTGGTGCAAGTGGATTCCAACTAGCTAGTGTAAGGCCTAGGAAATTAATGAAAAAGATTAATTAATGTATCCTAATAATGGGAATGTGTTTTTCACTATTATAATATCAGTTTCCTAGCTTAGGAATATGTTTCCACTTCATTAGTTCCAAGGAGAAGTTATATGGTTCTGACCTACCACATGATGTGGCCTCATGCATGAGTTTAGGAGCTCCATAGACCAATCCCTAGATTTTACGAGCCCAAATTGATTCATGGAAGTCCCACCATCAATTCACCCTAGTCTATGTTGAGTTATGCTCCAATGGGACACATTTAGTTCACCTTCAATTAGTCTAGTTCCCCCTTTGCATGATTTAAGGAGGTGGAAAATTTTCCTCACCTACCTTGGTCAGTTAACTCATTGTGAGGTGTTTTATTTTTCTGTAGTTACACTAGTGATACTTCGGTGGTGATTATTCCACAGTTAGTGATGTCTAGAGTCAGTCCAATTCATGGGATTCAAATTAATCCTTGAGGATTCAAATTCTCTCTATTGTATCATCAATGTATTTCATACATATTAATGATTATTGAGTTACACTTATGCTGTCAAATGTTTCCCTCTTGTCTGAATAATTTCACCATGATTGTTTGACAATTCTAAAACTAAATTTCTTCCTCATTCATTCTTCTTTCACTATGAGTTTCAATCCATCTTGATGATCCCGTGGAGTTTCTAATTGTATAATCAAATGGTTAGGTTACATCTTAGATCTATCAGGAATAATACTGAGCATATAAAATATGGCTTTAGTTCTATGTACAGATCAAGGAATCTGTATTTAGATTCAATTATTTTAACAAAGCATCATATTTGAGAAACCAATTATCAGTTCCCTATATTAAGAATGTAAGACACGTATAATATTTGGTGTTCAATAGGAACCTTATCTCCAAAAGAGAGATATACAAGGCCTATTTTGTAGAATAATGTCTTCTTAGAGAAATTCCTTTGTTTACATATTCAAAATTATAGAGGTGAGATGTTTAAGACTCTATAGTTTCATCTAATTTGAGTAATTCATGGTCTATTTCAAAATGTCAATCTTAGATGAGAATAATCAACACAAGGTTAAATAATATCTTATTGGAACCTTATCTTTGTAGATTATAATGGTTTCCTTCATTGGATGTAGTATATTATATAGCACGATATTGCGCCATAATGCATCAAGTTATGCAAATATGTAGTTTGGAGAAATTATTTTCAACCTCGTCACCAATATGTCCAATGGATTTGCCTAATTTTCAATTTTAATTTTTAGGTTCCCTCCGTTCTCCAAGAAGCAAGATATTGACTTTTACAAAAATTCTAGTTCATAGTGTCCTACCACCTTAATTGGTTCTAGTCAATAGTTTGAAAATAGTTTACACTATTTTTCCTTTCATTTGACATAATATTTTTAATTGTTTATACATTTCTTATTGCTTAAAATTTAAGAAAAAAAATAATTATTGTATATTTGATAACATTACAAATTATTACATTTTACACAACAACCTACATCTCTTCCTTAATTCTTTAAAGGGTGCTAGTTCAGAGGTAGAACATCCATTATAAATCATGTTTGTGGTTGTTTCCACTAAGTCCTTCCATAAATAAATACAATATAGGATATTGTACATTATTTTGTAAGAAAATAATATTTAATCTATTTGGTGAAGTGATTAAAAATTTGTTGTACATTGTTTTATATATTCTCTCAAGAGAGGTTAAAGACCACATCGAGATAATATTTGTGTAAATTGTTTCAATGTATGACAAAAAAATATTGTCTACTATTTTAAAAACTCTCTCTCTCTCTCTCTCTCTCTCTCTCTCTACATATACATATACATATAATGTCATTTTTATTTTTATTTTCATCTTTTATGATTTTATGGTGCTTTGCAGCACTTGTTATATTGTAATGCTTTGCACCATATACAACTTTGTGTATAATAATAATAAGTTTGGAGTTTTGGATCAGAAAAAATTATCAATCCATGTTGAATTAGTTTTCATGTTTTGCACTTCAAAATCTCAATCCACCTAGGATTGGTTTTTGGTGGTTTGCACTATACATCATGGAATGCCACATATTCATTTAACACCAAAAACAAAATGTTCATATGTACACCACTTTTACACTGTAAATGTGTATCATTTTTCTTGTAGTGCTCTTAGGTTAGTGGATAGAAATAAGTTTGTATACACATTTTTGTAATTCTTATTTTCAAGTGTTGTTACTTTAGTTTATTGTATTGTGATATAAGTATATGAATAATGTGATCTCTTTCCTCTATGAATAGAGACATGATTTAAAAAATAATAATTTGGTAATAATATAATAATAATGAAATTTATAAAATAACAAATTAAATATAATTTATTTAACTAATTTTTAATTAAAAATTTTAAAATAAATTTAAAATTAGTAACAAACAATATCAAAAGAATATAATATTTTATGACTTGTTATTTGTCCAAAGTCCAATTTAAGGAAAAATGTTAATGTGGAGAAAAAACCTGACTTGGATTTTTAATAGCAAAAGTGTAAGTGTAAAGTTGTATACTGCAAGGCAATATTACAAAAAAAACTATACGTTTATGTAATTTAAATTAGTTCAAAAATTTTCGATAGTTATAAAAAAAAAGTAAAAAAAGGCTAAAAGATTAAATCCAACTCGCCCTAGAATAATTTTTATAAAGCATAAAACTTGCATAGTTGCATAATCGAGTGCTTGGACATTTTGGATGGGATAGGTTAACCTTAAGAGGTTGTTTTTTTTAAAACAATTTAGCAATGGGCAGTTTTGAGGATTTGAAGATATTGGTATGGATGGAAAGTCACACTTTGACTTTTTGGATTGGTCACTTTAACTTCAAGAGGTTTTTTTTAAGACAATTTAGCATTTCTTTATTACATGTGGCTTTATACAATTATATATCTTTGTTGACTTTTATAGGTTTTATGCAATTATGCAGCTTAATAAAAATATTATAATTTCAATATGCAATAACTTACTAAATCATCAAATGCCAAAATGGATAACTTTTATAAAGAATAAAACCTGTGAAAGCCAACAAAGCTGCATAGTTGCATACAACTTGTGAAATTCAACAAAGATAGATAGTTGTATAAATCCATGATAAAGATTTATAAAAAAATTATAAATTCAAACAACCATGCAAGCCACAAATATACAATAAGTTACTAAATCCTCAAATACCAAAATGGAAAGTCATATATATATACCAATATCTTCAAATCCTCAAAATTACCAAATGCTAAATTGTCTAAAAAAAAACCTCTTGAGGTTAAAGTGACCAATCCAAAAGGTCCAAGTGTGACTTTCCATCCATACCAATATGTTCAAATCCTGAAAACTGCCAAGTGCTAAATTGTCTTAAAAAACAACCTCTTAAGGTTAACCTAACCCATCCAAAAAGTCCAAGCATATGATTCATCTTTAAAGCATTGCATATTTAGTATATCATCCTCAATAAACTATAATCTACAAAATAAAACTCCAAATAAGTTTTATTTCTGAAAATCAAAATGAATAAGAAGTTTCGATTAGAATTGGAATTTAACTATAATACACCAATAATTAATAATTTATTATTAATTTCTGCTAAGATATTTTATTTTATTATTTTAAATATTGGTAACAGAAAGTAAACAATAAAACAAATGTAATGAATTATTATTTTATTAATAAAATATACTGAATGAGACAGAAATGAAATAGATGTTGAAGAGTGTTTGTTGACCCACAAGAGGAAAAGAGAAGTGGTTGTAGTTGTTGAGTGAGAACTCACGATGCAGGAGGAATCTTCCCCAAAATCATGTCATGGCTCTTTGTTGAGTGCTAAAGAGAAGGAGGCTCATAAATGACCAAGTCTTAGGAAAAATACTATATAATAGTATGTCCATTAGCAAGCAGGACACTAGCATTGGACGGGGATTGAATTCGATAATGCAAGAGATGGCGCATTAAGTGTATTTTTCTATTGTGGCTCAGCGAACATGCCCAAGGGTTCTGGAGGAAGTTATTTGGTTTCTCTAGGAGTTGGTTGGGAGGAACGGATATTCCATTTCTTTTTCCCAGCAGTGGCGCCAGATTTTTATTTTGTTGCTTATTATTAAATCGAGTTACAGTACGATGCTTATCCAAACTTGAACTGCAACTATATTCTTAGGGCATAAATGTTTATGCCTCTATATAGGAAAATTATCTATTATGTTATCAAATCTAAATCCTTGTTTCTATATTTGAATCCTGCCTGTAAAATGCTAGTTTAAATTGTCAATGCATCTAAGATCGTGCGTCTATATAAGAATCAAAGATTAATAGTAATGGATACTCTTATAATAATTAGTAGTTTTGAGCATAATCACTTTATATCTAGTTATTCCTATTCTACTATGGTTTCTAAGCTCTACACTAGTTATCATTTAAATTATGTTAAATTTATATAAATCTTTCGTTCTAATCTATTTCCCAAAATGTTAATAAAGGGAAAAAATTATTGTTTTAAACTAATCCATAACTAATTTCAAACCCGCTCGAGAATCGCAAGGCCTTAGGAATTTTTTATACTATATGCATTCTAATAAAATAATTATGTTAGAAATATAATTTTAATAAATACAGAATGGTAGATCGGCATCGAGCGTGATCACTGTAAATACCCTAAT
>LPNX010028492.1:231070-243218 GCA_001517045.1 Pseudotsuga menziesii
ATAATATGAGGAATAAAAAGAAATCCCATCCATTCCATTGCTTCTCTCAACCATTTAATCTCTATCTGGGTGATCCAGCCACAAATTATATAGATGTGCTAATATATAATGGATTGTATTTACATCCTACTTGTACCAACACCAAATTGCTGGCAACTTCAAACCCTTAGACAATAAATATCCAAACCAAAGAATGTGAGCGAGTTCCAACATGGACTGGGCATACCTTCCAATGCAATAACTACTTTTTTTACAGTAAACTGTACTATCTCTACATTGTTGAATCGATCTAGAACATCTCTACTACGTCCATTGGTGAGAATCAAAGGGTTATATCAATGGGGTTATAATAATATATTTGTCAACCTATGCACTTCAAACAACCTCTTCAATGAGTGCTTCTTATTGGATCAATAATGGAATAGTAAATGAAAAATCTATTTCTAAAGAAGCAAAAACCACCTTAGACATGACATATTGGAGCATAAAATATTAATTTATTTCTTTTCTCCTTGATATCCTTTACTATTGCACATATTATATATAAATAGGCACAAATCCAAATCATTAAAATCAAAAAAATATTAATAAATCTAACTGAAATTTTTTTCTGATTTGAAACTAGTAATCATTTCATAAAAATCACAATCAATGGAAAAATGTTGTTAGGAAACCTTTATTACAAATTTGAAGTCAATAATCATTTCAAAATATCACAGGGAAACCTTTATTACAACATTGAAGTCCAATTTAAGAAGATTAAAACCACAAATAAATGTTTTAGTTTACAAAATAGATATAAATGTTCATGAAAAAGTTAGAAAACTGAAATAATTATTAAATTTCCATTTAAACTACAATTATTTAGAGAACTGGAATGAATATTAAGTACAAAGGAATACTATCATTTTTTTGAAAATTTCAATTGTTAGTCTAAATAACAGTGATAAAAGAACTTGATTAATGTTTTAGTATTGCAGAGCATAAATTTAAATGGCTAAAATTTAGGCATTTAGATATTATCTTAGATTTCGAACTTGTTTGACCACATCAACAGGATTTTTTTTTGTGAATTCAAGTATATTTTACTGAGATAAAGTAGTGTTACAAGTAAAAGTACAAAAATGTGTATCGTACTTGCAGATAGCAAGAGATAGAAAAAAGAAACCAGTCTTCGCATGTACGGAAATCAGACTAGAGCAGTCAAAGGGATCCACCCTCCTAGAGGAAAAAAATATCCATACCGTATAAAGTTTAAGATGGTTACAAAGAAACTTCAAGCTTAGCTTGATAAACATGAACATGGGAGGCCATAGTCCTGGAAAATTTTCTGAAAAATATGAGAAACTGAAATATAGAACCTATCTTAAAATTTGGTAAAGGGTTCCTCGATTATGGGGGTTCCAAAACCAGTACAAAGCAGCATGCCCTTGCCATTGGTGTCATATGCAATCGCCACTGGAATCATCCTCGTCGTTGGAGTTTGCACTGTTGCTTGAGCCATACTTGGTGCTTGAACTGGATCGCTTGACTAGTAGAGGCTTGATCTTCCTAGGCACTGCCACACTAGAAGGGGATTTTCCTGTAGAGGTGTTAAAAAATCGTCTATGAGGTGGGGGTGGCGAGGGAGCGATGTCCATGGGTGCTGGTGAAGGAGATGGAACAGGGATGACAAGGGGGGTGTTGTTTGTGGGGGCGGAAGGAGCTGGGGGAGCAAAAGGACCAGCGATACTAGAGCCAACTGGATTAAAATTAGGGACAGGAGCTGCAACCTCGAGGGTGACAGAGTGGAGAAGGAGGCAAGTCAATAGGTTTTTAACAACCCAGTAGTTCCTTCGACATTCCGTGGTGTAGCAGCTGAGAGGGAGCTAGAGAGATTGTCCTCCTAATCATCGACCATGGTACATAGAGGAATCAGAACTTCGATGTCATAGTCATCATAACTGTCTTGGGAATTGAAGGGAGTGGCCCTCTGACTAGCAGTGCCCCTATGAGCACATCCCCGGCTTGGTGTTCCATTTTTCCTAGGCGGCATGATACAAGCAGTGTATAGGGGAGCGAGGAGCAAGATGGGTGCAGAGGACAGCGCCTAAGAATCACCTGCAGAAGAATGACATAGAGGAAGAAAGATGAACACAAGGAATGCTT
Source organism: Pseudotsuga menziesii (assembly GCA_001517045.1). Taxonomy (NCBI): domain Eukaryota; kingdom Viridiplantae; phylum Streptophyta; class Pinopsida; order Pinales; family Pinaceae; genus Pseudotsuga; species Pseudotsuga menziesii. Next base: position 233,219 of record LPNX010028492.1, read on the forward strand.
GGCTGTAGGTGAACTTACTACACTAGCACAAAACCACATACCCATTAAGGCAGGCCATCATCGTGTTGACGTTGTCATACCAGGCTCTGTCTGCAAGGATGACACACCCATTGAGGGAGTTAAGGAGTGTCACCGGTGTAGAAGGACATGGCCTGTACCAACAACATCAGCATGACGCAAGTGTGGTGATGGCTGGGCGGAGTGGTGTTCCCTGTCAACAAGACCTTGTGTGTTGTGGTGCCCTGTCAGCAATACCTTGTGGGTCGTGGTGCCCTGTGTCACCCGCGGGGAGACCATATGAACAATATTAACCTAAGTGTAACAAGTGTATAAAAGGGATTCATTTTATGGTAGTCTTATTTTCCTATGCTTAAATGCATCTTGATTAAGATTTAAATAAGCTTGGTTAAAGGGTGGTTAAAGAAAAGGGTAACAACTTGTTTTTTTTTTCATCCATTTTTGTTTTGCTCATAAATTTTTCTATTTGTAACAATCTGATCTATTATGAATAATGGATATAAAATTATAAATTTTAGCCTTTAGTTAATAGCTAATTATCTTCACAAAACTAAGCTGTTGGTTGTTCCTAATACCTATCCACATTTACAGGCCACTTTACTTGTGACTGGTAATAATAAATATAACTGAATTTTTATATGATTTAAAACCAGTAATCATTTCATAAAAATCACAGCCAAAATGTTGTTATGAAACTTGTATTACAAAGTTGACTCGAATTTAAGAGGATTACACGGAAGATTACACGGAAGAAAAAAATGTTCATGAAAACCTATTACTTTGTGTTTCATGATACAAAATGGAAATAAATGCTCAAGAAAAGGTTAGAGAACTGGAATCATTATTAAATTTCCTATCTCCATTGCTTTCTGAAAGAACAGTTATTTAGAAAACTGAAAATGAATATTAAATACAAAATATACTACCAATTTGCTGCAAAATACAGTTGTTTGTTGAAATAACAGTGACAAAGGAACTGGATGGAATGAAAAAACGTAACAAAATTCAGTTGTTTGTTGAAATAACAATGACAAAGGAACTGGATAGAATGAAAAAACTTGAACAATATTATCATTGTAAATCGAAAAGTCGTATAACATTATTATTGTTTATCAATATATTATATAACAGAGAAAGAAAGACATGTAATTAATTAATCAACGCAGGTGACGGAAGTGACTGCGAGTGGAAAGCTGAAGGTGTTAGAATACGTGAAGGACACAATATCTCCTGTGTCCAACTTCTGGCCATCATTCACCAAGCAATCGCCGATGCTTAATTTTCTGAACAATTCAGGGTTTACTTCTACTCCTAATGTGAAATCGCCACAGCTGACGTGGATGTTTTCTATTGCACAGACAGAACTGCATTCGTTCACAATTTCCACCTCAAATAAACTGATGCCATTGGACGATCCAGCATTGTTCTGATTTACTGAAATGTCTTCATTGGAGCACGTCTGGCTCAACCTCCTTGAAGCTGACAGATGAAGGGAAGATCCTCCTGCTTTCACGGCGTCAACTTGCAACAAGAGAAAAGTAAAGCATAATAAGAATACAGCAAACAAATAAAATCCTCTGTGATTACGACTGCTGAAGGCTGCCATTGCTTCAAGATCAAACTGATCCAAGAGACGCAAGTGTCGGTCTGATTAATCAATCAATCAAGAAAGCTGATCACAGTAAGAACTCTACAGCTGCTCTACTCTTTATATAATCACACAGCACGTCTACTCGTTATATATATTCAGACAAGTTTTAGCTACTTGGTTAAATAGGTTTAACGTCATTGTAGCTTTTGGAGCTTTATAGCTTTATTTTATGCTGCTTATAGATTTTATGTTTTAATTATAGTAGGATTAAAGCGCTTTATCGCGGTATATATCTGTTTAATTCAAGTCAATAATATTAACCTTTTATAGCTTTATTGCTTTTTATAAATTTTCAATATTATCTTATTAAGCCAGCATAATCTTTAGCTTTATGGCTTTATAGAGCATGAATGAAGTGTCATTAAAGATTACATGTTTCCAATTGAAAATTAAATCTCTAAAAATTCTTTCCAATTAAAAATAAATATGTGAATTCTTTCCAATTTTGGCTTTATACAACTATCCAGGTTTATAGTTCTATTTTATTGAAACCATTTCATAATTTTTATACTTCTACTTTATTGAAACCATTTCATAATTTTTATATTTCTACTTTATTGAAACCATTTTATATTTTTTCTAACGTGTGGTTTAATTTAATATTCCACGGTGTTTTATGCATGTTCCATCAAGGAGGCTTTTAATGGCCGGTATAGATATTACCTAATTTATTTTAACAAATAAAAAGAGTTTAAATATTATTTTTATGTTGTATTTTTTTGAGTTTGGAATAATAGTAATGATAATTTTTGGGTTGTATTTTTTTTTTGAGTTCATAATAATGTTAGTTATGATGATTAGTAACCATTAAATTTTAAAATAGTATGAAAAAAAAAGTGAAATCAATTATTTAAGGTATGAATTTATTTCAATTTTTTAAAGTAAAACTAAAAAAATATTTTAAATATAATTTTTGAGTTTTTTTTTTGAGTGTGTGGTAATAGTATTGACTATTTTATGTTATACTTATTGAATTAGTAATAATGTTAATGATGATGATTATTAGTATCCACTAAAATTTAAAATGGTATGAATTATTAGCTTTTAGAAGGTTTTTTTTTCAAAAGCTCTTAAATATGTATTCTAAGATAAACATAGTTATGAGAAAAGTCTTAACAGATAGCTTAGTTTGTTGGAGTTTTCAAGTCCAAGTCCAAGGCTTTAGTTGTCTAGATCTATAGTCGTTTTTAAATCCAAGAACCTAGTTGTTACATGGGAATGCTCTTAGTACTCCTTTAGAATTATTTTCTATTATATATGGACAAATAATACCTATATTAACAAAAAAAAAATTATTATAAATATAAGACAAATAATGACAATATATATAAATGATTAAAACAAACCTTTTGAAAGCTTTCTCATCTTTTATAACGAGGAAATGTTTTAGATCTACATTTAAATTAAATAAATATTTGCGTTTTTCAGTTATATAAACTTTAACAATTATGCAACTTTAGAGTTATACTAAAGTGCTACTAAAAATTCAAGTCAAGCCTTTATTTTCATCTTTAACATTTTTCTTAAATTGGACTTGTGACAAATAACAAGTGACAAAAATATTATATTCTGTTTATATTGTTGTTTCTTATTAAATATAAAATCATTTTTATATTCTAATTATATATATATATATATAAGTGTTGTTGGTGTTATTTAATTTTAAAAAATCAATTTAATTCTTTTTATTTATTTAAAAAAATATTTCTATTCATAGAAGAAAAATAAATCACATTCTTCATTCATTTATAATACAATACATGAAAAATCAATCATTCTTCATTCATTTATCCTATAATTCTCTTGACAAAATCAACACCATAATGAATGATTTTTGAAATACTATGGCCTCACGGCCTTAAAATTATAAATTAGGGAACTATAGTAATAAAATCCTTACCAAAATACAACACGATGTAACCAGAGAAAAACTATTATTTTACAGCGAAAATGAGATAAGTTGTAGGATCATATACCCACACGAAAATGGTTCTATTTAAACCTTAAAAATTTGTTTACAAAACTTTGTAGGGGCTCGAATCCACATTAAAACTAAACATTGCATTACATTATAGATCCCTTTGGACTCCACAGTCTGAGGGAGACCTCGTTTAAGGAAAAAATTGTAAGAGGGTTTACCACTACAATATGAAGAAACACATAAGAACCAAAGACTCCATACCCAAGAGAGCACTGAACTAGCCAAAAAACCATAGGAGAAAGGAATGAAGGTAACAGGTTTTATTAGAAACATGTTTCCACTTCCACGATGACCGGTTCAAATCTAGCGAAGCAACCTAAGCCAGAACCTCCTGCAAAACAAAACAACACAGAGGTTAAATACGGGGTCCAAACTATTTTTACATAGATGAAAACCATTAACGCAACCATTAGTAGAGCTTACCTTTGCAGTAACGACGATGGCAACAAGGGATAATGCAAATGGGTTACAGATGCTAACGCCATTGGGCCACCGAGCCAACCCAAAATACAGTGCTGATGCAGACACAAAGTCGGATACTATCAAGGGCCGGGATCCTCGACTCCTCCACCATCGTTTACAAGGTGCAGAGACCAAGTAACATGGTGCAGAGATTAAGAAACACAACACAAAATAAACTATCATGGTGCATAGAACTAGCAACACATCACAGAGGAAAATATCACGGTGCAGAGACCAAGCAACATAGCGCAGAGGAAAATAACACGATGTAGAGACAAGTTAAACCATTAGGTTTTTTTGAGGCATCTTAATTTCTTTCCAGTTGGAAGGTCCTCAGCTTTCACATGGATTTTATTAAATGCCACTTGTTTTTAGATTTTTACCCAAAACACTATAGTTCAACCACCTTCAAATTTACCCTTTCTATACCACCATGCAAACTTATAAATTACTTACTCTAATTTTTAGATTGAAGTAGCATTTCTTAGATTCTTGAAATAGTGTATTGGTGGATCTTGCTTAGCATAGCCTGGGCACCCTTTACGGTCCTTACTTATGCCTATTTTATAAATTCAAGATGAGGCAAGCTTTCCACACTACCACCTGCAAAAGTTTAAAGAGGTTTTGTGTTAGCTATGAGCTATGTAAGACTTGTAAAAACCCCTTGTCCTAACATCACAATAGGGTTAACAAGTACGATTAAACATAAAAAAAAGTGTGTGAATGCTTGAAAGTAAAGGATCAGGGCATAAGAGTATGAATTCTAACCCAATATACACTAATTTAAGCATGAAAAGATAATAGAATTGAAAGGTAAATATGAAACACATTCACGTGAATAAAATAAAGTACAAACTGTAAAATAAATAAGACAAGAATATCTGCAGAAAACCTGCTTGGATCTGACATCTTTTTTAATCTTAAGGCTCTCTTACAAAATTCAGTTCTTTCTCATGGGTTCTAACCCTCAATACATTGTAAGAATTTGCTTAAATACATCAAATGCACCTTGAGTTGACAATTGTTTCTATGCTAAAAATAGGCAAAAATAACTTCCTTATTACAATTGTCATTTAACTCCTAACAAACTAACTACTCAGAACTCTATTACATTTTCAAAATATAAACTAGTCTTCAAAATTTCTCGAACATCTTTATTGATGCATCTTGTACTTTGTTCTACCAAACTTCTCTAGTGTATTCCATTGGTCCACATATGGCATATCTATATTGGCCATTTATTTCACAAATACTCTCAATTCCACATCATCCACATATGAAATGAGAGGCAACTAGGAACAAATTGTTCTAAAAGTATTTATTATCTCAAAATACACTATTAATTTATCAACCACAACTCTATTTGACACCTTATTACCATCTCTTTTTCCAAAATATAATTTAAATAAGTTCTGAATTTAATAGCTTCAACAATGATCATGTCCCAAATGAGGTGTCTTTCTCCTTGCATTGGGAATTTCCTAGACAATTTATTTAATAACTTCTCATTTTTATACAACAATTCTTTATATTTGTTTTCTAGTGCTTTCCTTTCTTCCTCTTTCTTCAAAACTACATCAGCTAAATTTTTGTTTTGACTATAAAGACCAACAATTTGTAAGTCCCTCAAATTCACTTAGGACATATCCTACGCAATGGATTGTATACTCGTCTCTGCAACATGATGGATTATTTGTACTTCATCTTCTTTACTCTTATCCTCTTTTTCTTTTTCTAAATCCAATTTTCCTTCATTTAAAACATCAATTTTATATATCAAAAGACCTTTCTCTTTTTCCCTTTTCTTTGTTTCCTCATCAAGCTTCAATATCCTTGCTTTGTTGTCATTCGGCTCTTTAGCAAGAAACTCCTACTCTTTCTTCAATTATGTCAACCCAGAAGCCTGGATTAACTATGTGGCAGGGATTTTCAAATTCTTTTTTAGCAACTGAAATGTATTCTCCTTCTCTGCCAGGATCTTTTGTGTGACCTCTCCCTTATTTGCTTCATTTTCTATAGCTAGAAAATCTCCTTGAAATTTCTTGATCTGTTGCTGGTGTACCTTATTCTCCACCTTTTCTTTCCTTAGCGGATTTTCTATTTTAGCCCGTGTGGATTGCAATTTGGATACCTTCAAGGTGGATTTCAACAAATCATTGTAAATCACCTCCCCATACTACTTGTGTAAGCCGATCATGTCAGGAACTGGGATATCTTTTAGATTTAGCCTCATTTTTGCTATCATGTTCTTAGTGGAAACTACTAAATTCAAAGTACTTTTAGCATGATCTTTGACAGTTACCAATGAGACCTCTTTACTACATATATTCTTAACATATGCATATAATTTTGAATATTCATTTAAATATATCTTCCTATCATCCTTGTACTTATCACATTAAGCAGGCTCTGGATTTAAAATTATCAGTTGGTGTTTCAAGAACCTCTGAAAAATCATACTGTTGCACTTTAGAAGTTGGTCCTTTGATATTTACGTGGTTTTTCTTACTTTCAGTTTTAACAAATTCTACCAATTCTCCCTCAACATCAATCTTCTACTTTTTATCTATTTCTGAGATTTCTCCTCCCTCTGTTTTCATGGCATCTGAAAAGTTTCTTTTAACTATGAACTCTGAATTTCTTGTAATGGGAGTGACTACTTCTGTTAATTTTATCACACCCAATGAATTTTCCCATGAAACTCTTGGATTCTTCATTGGTGATGTATAATCCATCTAGTTAATGCTTTCATCCAATATTTCTACTACCTCGTGCTCAAAAGGGTCATTCTTATTCATTTATCTTCTTTGCGAGATAACATGTTGTGGATCATAGTTAATGGCAAAAGCATTCTTAAAATCCATCTCATGTAGCATATTTTCAACTACATGGAGTGCAACTTTATTTTTTATGATAAAAGGCCCAATCACCCATGAAAATTGCATTTCTGAAGCCTTTTGAAATTGATAAAGTGTTCATTTTCTACTATCAACTTATGTCTTACAATTCCAAAGAAAACACTCTAGGAGTAAGTAAAGCTGGCAAAATGCAGGGTTATGGGTTTATAGGGAGAGATTAGGGGTTTGGAGAGAGAGAGAGAGAGATTAGGGGTTAGGAGTTTGGGGGTTAATGGTTTAAATAGATAGAGAGATAGAGATTGGTTTTTATGGGTTTAGATAGATAAAAAAAAAATAGAGAGGGTTTGGGGTTTTGAGAGAGAGAGAGAAAGATACATGTGTTAGGGGTTTAGAGAGATAGAAAGAGAATGAGATTAGGTTTTAGGGGTTTATAGAGAGGGGGCGAAGAGAGAAAGAGATTGTGAGTTAGGGGTTTAGGATTTTAGAGAGAGAGAGAGAGAGAGAGAGAAATATATAGAAAGAGAGAGATTAGCAGTTAGAGATTTAAAGAGAGATAGTAGATAGAGAGAGACATAAAGGTTAAGGGTTATATATATATATATATATATATATATAGAGAGAGAGAGAGAGAGAGAGAGAGAGAGAGATCTTAGTTGTTACATGTTTAGAGGGTGAGAGGGAAAGTTAAATATATGGGGTTAGGGGTTTAGAGGGTGAGAAAGGGATAGAGAGATTGGGGATTCTGGGTTTAGAGGGAAAGAGAGATGGATGATTAGTGGTTTAGAGACAAGGAGAGACAAAGAGAGAGGGAGAAAAAGAGAGATAAAGATTTGGGTTCCAGGATATATATATATATATATATATATATATATATAGAGAGAGAGAGAGAGAGAGAGAGAGAGAGAGAGAGAGAGAGATTGAATGTTAGGGATTTATATAGAGAGATTAGGGTTAGGTGTTTAGCGAGAGATATAAATTGGAAGAAATAGATTAGAGGTTAGGGGTTTATAGGGAGAGATATAGATATTAGAGGCTATGTGTATCAAGCAAGAGAGAAATAGAGAGAAAATGGGGGTTAGCATGTCTGTGTGTGTGTATATATATATATATATTCTATATATAGAGAGAGAGATAATGAGTGGGGGTTAGAGTATTAGAGACAGAGAGTGGGGGGGGGGGGCTTAGGGGATTAGAGAGAGAGAGAGAGAGAGAGAGAGAGAGAGAGGGATTGAAGGTTAGGGGTTTACATAGAGAGAGAGGTTGTGGGCTAGTGGTTTAGAGAGATAAATATTGGAGTGTAAATGTATAGAGAGAGATAAATATAAATAGAGATTGTGGGTTAGTGGGTTAGAGAGAGAGAGAGAGAGAGAGAGAGAGAGAGAGAGAGATTGAAGGTTATGGGTTTAGAAAGAGAAATATAGAGAGATATTGGAGGTTAGGGGTTTAGAGAGAAATATTTGGGAGTAGGGGATTAGAGAGAGAGAGAGAGAGATGGGTTGGGTGTTATGGGTTAGGTGTTTAAATGGATAAAGAGAGAGAGAGACTAGGGGTTAGGATTTTGGAGAGAGAGAGACAAGGGGTTATGCATTTAGAGAGAGAGGCTAGGGGTTAGGAGTTTATAGAGGTAGATAGATAGATAGATAGCTAAATAGAGATATAGAGAGAGATTCCATTTTAGGGGTTTAGAGATATAGGAAGGGTTATCATTTTAGAGAAAGAGAGAGAGAGAGAGAGTGGGACTATAGGTTAGGGGCTTAGAGAGAGAGAGAGAGATTGGGTGTTAGGGGTTTAGATAGACAAAAAGATAAAGAGAGATGGTTAGGGGTTTAGATACAGAGCGTGAGAAAGATTTTGGGTTAGGGGTTTAGAGAGAGGGGGCGTAGAGAGAGATACATGTGTTAGGGGTTAAGAGAGTTTAAAATATAAAGAGATTGGGGGTTAGGGTTTTAGAGAGAGAGAGAGAGGTAAAGTGAAAGAGATCGCATGTTTGGAACTTAGAGAGCGAGAGAGACGCATTGGGTATTAGGAGTTTATATAGATAGATAGATTGGATGTTATGGGTTTAGAGAGAGAGTTTGGGGTTTATGGGCTAAGAGAGAGATTGATATAAAAGGTCAGGGGTTTAGAGAGACAGAGAGAGAAATTAGCAGTAAGGAATTTATAGAGAGAAAAAAAATACAAAAAGAGAGATTAGTGGTTATGGGTTTAGAGAGATAGATAATTAGATACAGAGAGAGATTCGGGGCTAGGAGTTTAGAGAGAGATTAGATCTTAGGGACTTAGAGAGAGAGAGAGAGAGAGAGAGAGAGAGAGAGAGAGAGAGAGAGAGAGATTTGAGGCAAGGGGATTAGAGACAGAGGGAGAGAATAGTTGGAAATTATGAGTTTAGAGAGATAAATATTCAATGTTAGCGGTTTATATAGTTAGATAGATAGAGAGAGAGAGAGAGAGAGAGAGAGAGAGAGAGAAATTTCATGTCAGGGGATTAGAGATATAGGGAGAGAGATTGGACATTAGGGGATTAGAGTGAGAATATCGACTATATATATATTGGGGGTTAGGGGATTAGAGGGAGAGAGATATAGAAATATTGGGGATTAGGGGTGTCAACATAAAGAGAGAGAGCGACAGAGAGACTAGATAGAGAGAGAGAGAGAGAGAGAGAGAGAGAGAGAGAGAGATTGGAGGTTAGGGGTTTAAGAAAGAGATTAGGGGCTAGGGGTTTATATAGAGAAATAGTAGAGAAATTGGGGTATAGAGGTTTGGAGAGAGAGAGAGAGATTGAGGGTTATAGGATTAGAGAGAGAGATATAGGGTGAAGGGTCTTGTGAGAGATTAGGAGTTTAGATAAATGAATATAGAGAATGGTGTTTAAGGGTCTAGATATTTATAGAGAGAGAAAGAGAGAGAGAGGTAGAGAGGTTTACAGAGAGAGAGAGAAAATTGGGATAATATGTGTGTGTGTGTGTGTGTGTGTGAGAGAGAGAGAGAGAGAGAGAGAGAGAGAGAGAGAGAGAGAGAGAGAGAGAG
>LPNX010028492.1:256611-266828 GCA_001517045.1 Pseudotsuga menziesii
ATTGGGGGATATACACACACACAAATATAGTGATTGGGGGTTAGAGATTTAGAGAGAGGAAGGGAGAGAGAGATTAGGGTTTATGGGTTCACATACAAAGAGAGAGAGTTATTGGGGGTATAGGGGTTGAGAGAGAGAGAAAAAGAGATTAGGGGTTAGGGGTTAGAATTTTAGAGAGAGAGAGCTATTGGGGGTTAGGGGTCAACATACACACACACACACACACACACACACACACACATATATATATATATATATATATATATATATATAGAGAGAGAGAGAGAGAGAGAGAGAGAGAGAGAGAGAGAGAGAGAGATTGGAGTGTATAGGCTTAGAGAGAGAAAAATTAAGGGTTAGGGATTTAGAGAGGGGATAAATAGAAATAGATATTGTGGGTTAGCAGGTTAGAGAGAGAGAAAGGTTGAAGGTTACGAAATTAGAGAGAGAAAGATAGAGAGGTATTGGAGGTTAAGAGTTTAGAGACAAAGAGAAATATTTGGGATTAGGGGATTAGAGAGAGAGAGAGAGAGAGAGAGAGAGAGAGAGAGAGAGAGATTTTAGGTTAGGATTTTAGAGAACAAGAGAGATAGACAAACAAAGGGAGAGAGAGAGAGAGAGAGGTTGGGGATTAGGAGTTAGGTGTTTATATGGCTAAAGGGAGATATACTAGGGGTTAGGAGTTTAGACAGAGAGAGAATAAGGGGTTAAGGGAGAGAGATATTTGGGGTTAGGAGTTTGTAAAGGTAGGTAGGTAGATAGATAGATAGATAGATCGATAGAGAGAGAGAAATTCTAGTTTAAGGGTTTAGAGAGAGAGAGAGGGAGTGGGACTATAGGATAGGGTTTTAGAGGGGGAGACATAGGGGGCTAGTATTTTAAATAGATACAAAGAGGGGTTGATTGTTATGGATTTAGTGAGATAAATAGAAAGAGAGAGAGTGTTAGGGGTTTAGAGATAGAGCGACAGAGAAAATTGGGGTTAGGGGTTTAGAGAGAGAGAGAGAGAGATATGTGTTAGGGGTTAAGAGTGTTTGAAAGAGTAAGAGATTGGGGGTTAGCATTTTAGAGAGAGATGGAGAGAGAGAGAGACTGCGCATTATGAACTTAGAGAGAGGGGGACAGAGATTGGGTTTTAGGAGTTAAGTAGAGAGATTGGATGTTATGAGTTTAGAGTGAGAGTTTGCGGTTTATGGGTTTAGAGAGAGAGAGGGACATAAAAATAGAGAGATTAGGTGTTAGGGATTTAGAGAGATATGGATTAGGGGTGAAAGGTTTAGGGTGAGAGGAGAGATTAGGGGCTAGGAATTTAGAGAGAGAGAGAGAGAGAGAGAGAGAGAGAGAGAGAGAGAGAGAGATTTGAGGTTAGGGGTTTACAATGAGCTATTAGGGTTTAGGGGTTAGATGTTTAGAAAGATATAAAGATATTGGGGTTTAGGCCTTATAGGTTTAGATAAAGAAAGAGAGAGAGAAATAGATTTTAGGGGATAGGGGTTTATCTAGGGAGAGAGAGAAAGAGATTTTAGGGGATAGGGGTTTATCTAGGGAGAGAGAGAGAGAGAGAGATTAGAGGCTAGAGGTTTAAAGAGTGAGAGAGAGAGATTGGAGGTTATGGGTTTTGGGAGAAAGAGAGATAGTGGGGTTTAGGGATTTAAATAGAGAGACACAAAAATTGGTGGTTAGGGGTTAAGACACGGAGAGAGAGTTATTTGGGGTTAGGGGTTCATAGAGAGAGAGGGGGAGAGTGAGATACATGTGTTAGGGGTTAAGAGTGTAAGAAACATAAAGAGATTGGGTGTTAGGGGTTTAGAGAGAGAGAGAGGGAGAGAGAGATTGTGCGTTATGAACTTATATATATATATATATATATATATATATATATATATAGAGAGAGAGAGAGAGAGAGATTGGGTTTTAAGAGTTTAGATTGATAGAGAGATTGGACGTTATGGGTTTAGAGAGAGAGTCTGGGTTTATGGGTTTAGAGAGGGAAAGAGACATAAAAAGAGAGAGATTAACAGTTAGGGATTTAGAAAGAGATAGATTATGGGTGAGGGGTTTAAAAAGAGAGTTTGGGGAATAATAATTTAGAGAGAGAGAAAGATATTTGAGTTTAGGGGTTTTGCGAGAGAGATTAGGGTTCAGGGGTTATAGGTTTAGAAATATATAAAGAGTTTGGAGTTTAGGGATTATAGGTTTAGATAGATAGATAGATAAACATAGAGAGAGAGAGAGTGGGGGAGGAATGGTGGTTCGTGTTTTAGAGAGAGAGGGAATTGTGGTTGGGGATATAGATAGATAGATAGAGAGAGAGGTGGTTAGGGATCTATAGAGGGACAAAGAATGTGATATTAGGGGTTAAGTGTTTAGGCTAATAGAGAGACATTGAAGTAAGGGTTTTAGACTAACAAAGATGTTGAAGCTAGGGGTTTAGAGAGAGAGAGAGAGAGAGAGAGAGAGAGAGAGGAGAGATGTTTAGAAAGAGAGAGATTAGAGGCTATGGGTTTATTTAGAGAGAGAGAGAGAGAGAGAAAGACAATATTATTGATTTAAAGAAAGAGAGAGAGAGATAGAAGGAGAGAAGTTGTGGGTAAGGGATTTAGAGAGAGAGATTAGAGGTTTAAAGAGAGAGATTAATGGTTATGCGTTTAGAGATATAAAGAAATAGATAGAGAGTGAGAGATTGGGGGTTAGGATTTTAGAGAGAGAGATTAGATCCTAGGGTCGTAGATAGAGAGAGAGAGAGACAGATTTGGGTGAAGGGGATTAAAGACAGAGGAAGAGAATGGTTGGAATTTATGGGTTTAGATAGATAAATATTGAATGTTAGGGTTTTATACAGAGAGAGAGAGAGAGATTCAAAGTTACGGGTTTAAGAAAAATATTGGGGATAGGGGTTTAGAGATAGAAATAAAAGTAGAGATTGGGGGATAGAGGTTTAGAGATAGATATATTGAGGGTTAGGGGATTAGAGAGAGAGAGATTGAGGGTTAGGGATATTGGGACAGATTAGGTGTTTACATAAATAAGGAGAAAGAATGGTGTTTCAGGGTTTAGATAGATATATAGATAGAGAGAGAAATTAGGGGTAGGGTTTTAGAGAGATAAAGCTGAAAGAGAGAAAAAAAGGTTTGCAATGAGAGAGATTGGGTGTTATATATAGAGAGAGAGGGGGGGCTTATAAGCTTACATATAGAAAGAGAGATATATTGGAGGTTAGGGGTCTAGAAGCACTAGAAGAGAACACGATTTGGTATTAGGGGATCAGAGAGAGAGAGAGAGAGAGAGAGAGAGAGAGAGAGAGAGATTAAGGGTTAGGAGTTTATATATATATATATATATATATATATAGAGAGAGAGAGAGAGAGAGAGAGATTGGGGTTTAGGATTTTAAATAGATAGAGATATTGGATGTTATGGGTTTAGAGAGATATTCTTGTCTTTAGGGGTTTAGAGAGAGAGAGAGAGAGAGAGAGAGAGAGATTAGGGGCTAGGAATTTAGAGAGAGATAGATTATGGGTGAAGGGTCTAAAGATAGAAATTGTGTGCTAGGAATTTAGAGAGAGAGATAGAGAGAGATTTGAGCTTAGGAGATTACAGATCAAGAGGGATTGGGGTTTAGGGATTATAGTTTTAGAGAGATATAAAGAGATTGGGTATAGGGATTATAGTTTTAGAGAGATATAAAGAGATTGGGTATAGGAATTATAGGTTTAGAGATTGGGGGTTTTATGTTTGAAGAGAGAGTGGGTGAGGAATGGTGGTTAGTGTTTTAGAGATAGAGTAAATTGTGGTTAGGGGTTTAGAGAGAAAGACATAGTGAACTATTAGGGTTTTGGGGTTTAGAATGAGAAACATGTTGAATTTAGGCGTTTAAATAGAGACAAAGAGAGTTAGAGAGAGATTAGTGGTTTTAGAGAGAGAGAGAGAGAGAGAGATTAGATTTAGAGTTAGGGATTTAGAGAGAGAGAGGTTAGGGTCTTATATAGATAGATAGATAGATAGATTTGGGGAAAGGGGATTAAAGAGAGATGGAGAGGGGTTTAGAGGGAGAAATATTTAGATTTATGGGTATATACACACACACACACACACACACACATACACAAAGAGAGAGAGAGAGAGAGAGAGAGGGGGGGGGGGATTTCTAGATAAATAGATATATTTGTAGTTAGCGGTTGAGAGAGAGAGAGAGATTGGGAGTTAGGATTTTAGATAAAGAGCTTAGATGTTTGGTGTTTAGAGAGATAAATATTGGGGTTTAGGGATTTAGAGAGAGAGGGAGAGGGAGAGAAAGTGAGAGATTGTTGTTAGGTTTTTAGTGAGAGATAGAAAATGGAAGAAAGAGATTGGGGATTAGGGATTTAGAGAGAGGGGGGGAGAGAGAGAGATTGGAAGTTAGGAGTTTAGAGAGAGAGAGATTGGGGTTGGGAATTCAAAGAGAGAGAGAGAGAGAGAGAGAGAGAGATTGGGGGCTATGGTTTTTGAGAGATATTTGAAGTGTATTGTTATTGGGTTCATAATTTAGTTGTTATGGTTATAGTTTTATGTTTTATGATTTATGGGTTAATGATTGTAAGGGGTTCGAGATTTGTGATTTGTAGTGTTAATGGTTTTATGGTTTTATTAGTGATTAGCTTTAAAGGGGTTGATTTTTAAGGGGTTTTAGGGGTGACATGTTATAGGATTTATAGGTTATATGTGCATAGGGTCAAAGCTTAAGGGTTACAAGACTTATGTGGATGAACATATAGTATTTAAGATTTATAGGATTAGGGTTTTATAGGTATATGAATTAAGGAAAACAAATTCTATGTGTTTGTATTACATTCGTTGAAGTAGTTTAGATAAGTTTGATTTTGGTGTTATATAAATTTACAATGTTTTGGTACTTCTAAATGTTAATATTTGTAGGATTTATAAGTTTTATGTTCTAAATGTTAGTGGTTAAAAGTTATATGTGTTGAATGATAAAGCGGTTTAAGTGACTAAAGTTTAAATGAGTTAGCTGTGATAGGGGTTAAAGTTATAATTACCAAGGAACAAGATCCTAACTCCTAGGTTGCATGAATAGAGTGCCAACAAAGGGGGGTCCCTCGTTAGACCACTTTAAAAACCTCGTGTATACATGGTCGACCACCCAGCTTGGGGCGTACTGGGAGGGCTTCTCTGGGAGTTACCTCCCTCCACCTATTACTAGCGCAACGGCGTCCCAGTTTCCAGTTACAACAAAGGCACATGTGTCAAGATACCGAGTTAGGAAATTGTTTCCAGGCAATTTCCCAAAATGGTCCTTTGAAAACACTCTAGACAAGACTTTGAATAGAAACCCTATGGTAAAAACTAATGCAAATAATATAAAAAATGTATACAATTTAATATTCATAAAAAACAAATATCTTCTACAATCCTATTCCCATTTAAATATCTCAATTTTATCTCTCTATAACAAAAAACAAAACATTGAAAAACATACCATAAGTCTCCACCTAAGTCTATTTCTAGAAAATTTACATCATACATCTCATAACATTCTATACACAAACAATATTAAAAATTAAGTATTTATATTTAAATTAATAATAAAAAATTCCACAATGCCTAAAAAAATATGAAAAATAAAAACAATTAAATAAATATATTATTGAATAATGAAATATAACTCAACTAAAAAATATAACTAAACTAGATTGACCATTAAACTAAGAAATATAACTAAAATAGATTCACCATTATAAAAAGAACAGTTAAAAAAACCTAAATATTATTATAAAAACCCTAAATACAAAGACATCTATCTACCTATGGTATAATGCCAAATATGAAGTTTTTTTAAAGCAATATTGGGTGGAAAAATGTCTTTTATGTTCTGGTGCGTTAGGGAGTGGTCCCACTCAGTTTGTGGACGTTTGGGCCCGATTCCAATGAAAGGTGCTACAACTTGACGAAGCTGAAGAGAATGTGGTGGGAGAATAAAATTTAAGATCAATCCCATCAAAAGGTTAAGAAAATGAAGCCCTCACCCACTTCTTACTTCCCTGTAGGAGTAGAATCCTTCTCGACGGCGGGTGTGAGTCGTGAGTGTGAGTGTGGCGATCTCTCTGCTTATACCCAAATCAATTTCTTAGCGAGCATCCGAGCGATCTCTCTGTTTCTTATACCCAAATCAATTTCTCATGTCTATCTGACGCTTCACTAGTATGACAGCAATGCACTAAGGTATGACCCACTAGTATGACAGCAATGCACTAAGGTATGACGGTTCACTAGTATGACAACAATGCACTCAAGTGAAACAACAAAAATCAATGAAGGCTAACATTGAAGTTGTCGGCTAACTAGAAATACCTCGCTTACATATAGACAAGGTGACCAAGGTGACCAAGGGATATTGTCTCTGCGACTTTCTTAACCATAATTTAAACAGCAGATATAAATCCATGATAGTCCTTAATGCCTTAAACCACAATTTACAGCAGCATCAATGAGTTGAAGTATTGAATGGTGCAGGGTTGAATTAGTACTATGACACTGAGGGAGTAGAGGGAGGTTTGAACTTAAAAGAAATAATAATAAAAATTAAGCATAAACAGTAGAAACAATCATTTTCCTGTACACATGAATCCATCCAACAACCCTTGCTGTGAAGAAACCATGATCCACCCAATACGAGCAATACAAGATAGATTTTACAATTAGAATTTCAAAGCAAACAGTCACCCTACAATCTAGCCTACAAGTGAATGTGACCCTACAATCTAGCGTACACGTGAAAATATGGTTTAGGAGAAAACATAATTTAAAATTGAATTTGGACTATTTAGTAGTGCAACATTCAATTATTATAAACATACAACACAAATCCCTATCCCAAGGGAGGAAATCTAGGTTTCAATTTTTAAGAAATAAAAATAAACATTAACCTTATAAATAATTCTTTCTCGTCATTTTTTTGCACTGATGCCTCTTAATTATCAATTCCTTGGATAATTATCAATTCCTTGGATATTGCATATGGATACTTACCTGATAATTCCTGGCTGTTGCAACTCTCATCTGAATCCCTCTTTGGTATCTTCACAATCTTTCAACCATCAGAATGAACCCAGCACACTGCATACAATAACAGAAACAAATTCTTATATAATTTTATGCACTCTGCAAACAATAACTCAAACAACCAACAACCTTTGAAATGTCATTATGACCGTCACTATTACGAGAAGCAATGAATTAAACAATATGACAAACAACGACCCTTTAGTGGAATGCACATGTTATTATACAGAAACCTATATTCAGGAGTCCACAAGTCCCTAAAATTACTGCAACCTCTATGATAAGATAAACCCTAAGATTACTGCAACTATGATAGGATTAGGAAATCATAATAAAATAAAAACAGATGATACTAAAATAACTGAAGCTAGCATATCCAAAATTAAATTAAAATTAAAACTATTGCTAGAACACCAAACAATTGCACCATGTCATTATACAGAAAGCTGAGTTAGCTGGTAGTTCGTCCATTACTTCTATCAAGACTTTACCCACATCGTGATCTAGTTGGCTGCCAGTTGGTCCATTCGTTATTCTTACACGGCTACAGATTTACCCACATCCTTCGTAAGGGCTTTTCCCATGATTTACCCTAATGCCTCCTTCAGACCATTCGAGACCACCGACATGAGATAGATTAGGGTTTTCAAGAAACAAAAGGCCACCCACATGAGATGATCACAAGGAAAATAGCCTTCAAATCCAATTACATTCGACATGATTGAGTATGCTCACACCACCACAAATATTCACGATAAATAATACATAGAATTGAATGGTCTTCTCTTTAAAATCGAATCTCCAATAAATCTATATCGCAGAGACAACAAAATTCCTGGCGTACCTTCTTTGCATTGTAAATCTATAAGTTCTGCATGTACCAGGTACTAAGTTCGCTGGTAGTTTGTCCATTCCTTCTATCAAGACTTTACGCACCTGCATGTCGGCTAGTTCCCTGCCAATTCGTTCATTCATTACGCACCGAATATCTGGAATCAATACAAGCGATCCACCACATATCTTAAAAAAAATACAACCTATCCACGAGAAATCTTCATGATAAATAATACAACAGTTTTCACACAGTTTCTGGAATAATTACAACCGATCCACCACATATCTTATAAAAAAAACCTATCCACCACAAATCTTCATGATAAATAATACAACCCATTATAATACAAAGAATTGAATGCTCTGATCTTTAAAATCGGATCTCCAATAAATCTTTATCACAGAGACAATGAAATTCAGGTTTTAATTAAGAGTCAAGAGACAGAAATTCAACACAAACTGACCTCGCGGCTACAAAAAAGAAATTGCAAGCGTAACTTCTTTGCATTGGAATAGCGTTCAGTATATGATGCCATGTACTGAGTTCACTGGTAGTTCCTCCATTCCTTCTATCAACACTTTACCGAGGTTGTCCAGTTCCCTGCCAGTTCATCCATTCGTTATTCTTACACACAGTAAGCTACATATTTACACACAGTATGCTTAACTGATCAATGAACCAGGAAAAACCTACCAAAATCGATCTCACGACTAGCTCATATACAAATCCAATTGGAGAGGACCTGGCCACAGAGCAGCACATCGACGAATTCTTGAACATCAGCCTCTACCTCGACCTCCTTCCGACATGAGATTTCAACCTCCGTCCGACATGAGATTTCAAGAAATAACAAGGCGAGTAACCCTCGGATGCCATTCCATTAAATGATTTTAAATTAACATTGGCTTTTTTGGATGAGTATGTGGTTACCATACATAGACTACTCAGGTTTTCAAATGCTTTTTAATCACTCGACCACCCTTCAATCCCATTTATTAAAGGATTTTAGATACACATTGGCTTTTTAATCAAGCATGCCGTCACGAATCACGATACACCGACTAGTCAGGCTTTTTAATCTACCGGTCAATAATGTGGTTATCATACAACGGCTGCTCCAGATTTGAAATGCCTGTTAATCTCAGATAACGGTTACTCAGGATTTGAAATGCTTTTTAATCTCCCGCCTTTTGATGTACTTTAAATATAATATTCTGACGTGGCACCATAGAGGAGTAATGTGAGGCTGCTGCCACCTCTGATGAGCGTAGATATTTCAAAGTTAAATTTTGTCTTTTTACAGGGTTTTTTAATACACAGAAACAAGAGATATTTATTTCTGCACTTACAACAAAGATGAGAATGTAATATCAAGAAATGAATTTCGTAAACACTAGATATTTCTTCGTGCATGTAATATCAACAAGTTGATTCATAAACGTGGAATTTTATTTTGAATTAGCGTGGATGTTCTTAAAGATTCAAAGGAAAAAACTGTTTTCAATATATCTTCCACTAAAATATGAGTAAAATATTGTAATTACTATTTTTTGAAATTTAATATTATTAAATATATGTTTAGGTTTGGTTTCATATTAGATTATTTTATGTTATGATAAGTTTAATCGGTAATTTTTTTTATTTTTAATATTGTAAAGATTTATAAAAATTTAAATTTAAATTTAATAAAAAATATTATAATTTTAAAATAGATTTTTATGAATTATATATATATATATATATATATATTAAATAGAATAAAAACAAGTGGAATAAGCAACAAAGTTGCTTAGTACCTGCCTCCTAAGAAGAGATTGAAAATATATAGCAATAGGATAATTTTGCTATAAAAATATATGATAAAACAAATATAATTACAATTTGAAAGAAATTAAAACAAAAATGAATTTAAAAATGTCCATTTAAATACGATATAGGTTATTGCAATGTAGCATAAAACAAACATATTCAAGCTTCCTTACATACTTCTAGTAATATTCTTGACTTATGTTATAAAAATATGCAAGTTTCTTTGTAGACTAGCATAAATAGGAAATACCTTGTCAATGCTTAGCCTCTCCATAACTTATAACTCATTAGTGGAATTCATGTTGACCAATCACTAACCCCTAACCTTATCAATGGAATCGACACATCGAATGGGTTCAACATAGCATATAATCTTTCCAAGTAATATAGGTTTCATGCCCTTCAAATTCAAGCTATCATTGTTCACCTCTTGTAGTTCGTAGAGACTTGTTATGTTGGTTCCTTGAATAATCATTGAAATCTATGTCGAATTTGAATAGAAGTTCAACAAACC